>JAJHUR010118902.1:0-11397 GCA_027495735.1 Lutjanus campechanus
GCTCAGTTTCTGATAGAGAAACACAGACTCTCCTGTTTAACGTAAAGGCGTCCTTATACAGTTGTTTAATCTTATAAGTGCACCTGGTTGGTGTCGATGTCATTCACCATCACGTTAGTTTCGATTGTTTTAATAAACTCCGTCATTAACAACAAGTCTCCTCCGCGTGCAGCTTCTCTGCTGCTGTGAAAACTGAATCGCGGGTGAATTTATATGTGGAAAAAAACAAAATGCGAGCTATAAAACATCCTGCTGATGAAAAAAATCAACAGATCAGACAGAGACAGGGTAAGAGAAACGCTCTGACCTCCTCTGTGTGTGTGTGCTGTACGTGTGCGTATGGAGAAGATGCAGAGACAGAGAGGAGAGATTCTGCAGCCGTGTGATAATAAATTACATCAGAATTCAAATGTCGGCGCTTACCAATACTCTGATCCTTAATAATTCTGCCGTTTAATACAGCATTTCAGTACACACCCCTATGTGCGAAACACAGTGCGCTGGACAGTTGTTCGGACTTAAACAGATTTTTTTTTGGCGAGGGTGTCGCACAAAAAAATGCGTCATCAAGTGGCATTTATCGCTGTTATCGCAAAGTGGCAAATTTTCATCGGTAACAGTTTTTTTGACGATAATTCGCACGCGATAAGATATCGCCCAAGCCTAATTATTACTGTACCTCCTGTCAGGTGTATTGGCTGTATATCTGCACATGCAAGTTTTTGAGGTTTCTATTCATCCTCATGCAACATTCTCACACTGTCCTCTGTCCCTGTGATGAAAACTTCCCCATGACCTCCTCACCTCACTACAGTCATCGCCCACTTTGCTGTGGTGAGTCATTTTCATATCGAGACATTTCTTCTTTATTTCAGTGACAATCCGACCCTCTGGTAACACGGCATTAACAGCACTCGTTTTACCGTTTCTGTGCTTTAGCAGGTCTTTTAATTTCACTGCTGATGCTGATAAAATGACAGATTTTCTTTCATGGATCTCTGAAAGAAGGACGTCAAACTCCAAACTTGTAAAGTTCTTTTTACTCTTTAATACCATTTTCATGAATGAACACTTCCTGACATATGGAGCAGGAAGTGTAGCCTCATATGGTGTTATTAGGGTGTTAGTTATGCTAATTTACAAGTCTCATGCACATGCACCAGATACACACAGGTGGATCATTTACACAGTTATCAGAGGTTAAGAGCCTTTGCTGAATCTGACGTGACATGTTTGTACGAGGCCTTCACATGAACAAATGTAAGAGAAATTTAAGATAAGAATATGAAAATGGTTTTGCGTGAGGCCCATTGTTTTTGTGGGTCACCCATTGGGTTCAGCTGGCTTCAACTGGAATTAGGTTTACATTTTTAACATATCAGAGCAACAAAAGCCTTCATTAACAGACAAATGAAACCAACAGTATTACAGAATCCATGTATGAAAAATGCTCAGGATTTTTAGCCGTTCAGATTAACATCCCAAAAAACAAATCTGTTTGTATTATACCTACACTGGTCATTGTTAAACCCTCTGAACAACATTTGATTGACCATTTTGACCGTTTGACGTTTGATTGATTTGAATTGTTCTACTTAAATGTGTTCTTTTTTTGTAAGCTGATGTGAGGCTTCAGCACTCTGACTCAGCTGCTCAGAAAAGAAACACTGTGGAAGCTAAAAAAAAAACCCAGTAACTTTGGAACATCTCCATTTCATTTGTGTGACTGCAGCTGTAGCCTCATTTAGTCAACAGGAAACTCATATAAGGCCTATATGAAACCCAGCAAACTTTGCCAAAAAACTGGAGTGGCTAAGTTTTAGTTAACTTAGAAAGTTGATCTGCGAGTCTAAGCCTATGTTTTTGATGTCCAGAAATCCCAAAGCCCCAAATGTTTCATCACATGTTGTAAGTTTTTTATGTACAGTTCAGTGTACAGCTCCAATAGGATAAAGGTATGTAACTGTTATGAAACTGTATCTTTCTTACTTACTTTTTGCCACTTAACTAACTTAAACTACCTGATATGTGTTTTCATCACAAGCTTGAGTTTCTTACTATTTGCTTGTGGTTAGTTAGCCAACAAGAATAGATCAGATATGATTGCAACTGCAAACATCATTTAAAGCTATAGTTGGTAATCCTGTTCAGAAACACTTTTTGTTATACTGGGTGAAATGGTCCTTCCATCCTGAGAGTAGACAATACATTATGTATTCAGAAAAAGGAACGAAAGGAATCAGACCTCTGTGTCAGCTGCAGGCCTGTAAAAACTCTGACCAATCCCTGCCATTCGGTCCGAATGGAAAGGAACCAATCAGATGCCTTCATGTGTCGTGCTGCTCCCGCCCCCCTCTGTCCCTCCCTCCTCCCCGTGCGCACTCATCACGTTTCACTGTTGCCGAAAATATTCATCACACTCCTCAGCAGAAATACCAAGTTAGCAGGAGAATAAGTTCTACCACTTCCAGTGTTACTTGTAACGGCTCGCCCGGCTAAACAGGGAAAGAAAAGAAAGCCGGAGGCAGAAAAAGGCTGCGACGAAAAAGGCTCTGGATAAAGCTAGAGGACAAACCAGAGTCAACATCGGTGCAGCCTTTGAGCGGTGGAGACAACTGAGGCATCTGAAGGGCCTGAAAAGTGATGCAGAGGTTGCTGTCTTTCTGTTGGACAGGTAATTATTTGTTTAGCTTCAGGGGGATTTGTTATTTTCTAGAAATATGTAACGTTTGCCAACTTAGCTACTTTTGCAGCTCGTATTAGCCCAATGCTAACATTAGCTCCTCTGTCGGTATAGGCCGGTCGTCAGTACATACTGCTTATCTAACTTATAGGATCTGTGCTCCCTGCACGGAGCAGTGAGCATTTTTACTCGACGTGGGGCGTGGTTTTGGACGGAGCACTGACGGGAGGAGGAGGTGGTGGAGCTTAGAGGACGAGCCACTTTCAAATCTTGCTAGCTCTCCAACATTACCAACTATAGCTTTAAGCTCCTTGATGCAAGGATTGGTTTTTGCATCTATATTTACTACTATTAGTTTTTTTTTTTTACAGTAACTGCAGTTCGATAACATTAAAATAAACATACTCTTGGAAGTCTGTGACGACATTTGGTTTTCTTTGAAATGAAAATGAAATGAAACTTGCAAACTGTCCAACATGCAACTCTGAACAACCAAACTGAATTTCATCCACTTGACCTATAGATGGTTTCCATCGTAAAAGTTTATGGGAAACACCATTTTTGTGTCCAAGCAGTTTCCAGTAGACTAATAATTAAACTTTGGATTATTAACTTTGGACTTGTATTTTGGAGTGCAGTATATCCATGTTTCTGGGGCTTGACCCATAGTAGGGACTAGAATCTTCTGCATTTGTCCCTTGTGAGACCCCCAACTTTATGGAAGTTCTGTGCTAAATCTGTGGAGTACCCCTTTCATTTTAGTTGACAATTGTCCACTGTTTATGTATATATTATATATATATTATATATATACATATATATATATATGTGTGTGTGTGTGTGTGTTTAAAAATGTATTTTTCTGACTGTAACAGGAGATAGAAAATGGAAGGTACATTAATAAAAACAGTTATCCTCCAGTGACAGTACTCCTATCTTAGCTCATGGTGGCGATATTGTGCTGTCTATAACATAACAGAGCTGTTTCCAACCCAGATGAAGAGTAGGCGGCAGAGCCTCACTGTTCTTTGTTCAGAGTAGAGATTGTTACGCTGCCGTGCTGGCTCTGTGCTCTTTGTAATATCCTGTGAATAACCGAACGCTAAACAGCTGCTGTGGAGAATGTATTTCTGGGCAGGAAAGTTCTAAAATTAGGATTTCTTTTGTCTCACCAGGAGGCAACATGGACAGCACAGACAGTTTGGCTGTGGAAACAGAAATATGATTTTATAACCAGGATAACTATACAACCAGAACAAAACAGTGATTACATGTGCAAACAGTAAAATAAACTTGAGATATGCTTGTCATTTGCTGATACAAAGAGAGAGACGACAACAACATACACAATTCAAGTCGTTTCTCATCAAATAAGCTTTTAGAATGTATTTGTGAGAAGAAAACTGTGTTGCAGTATGATGGCATTTTTCCACAACTGACATGATTTATTCATTTACTGTATAATGGAAACAACAATGTCTGAAGTATTCCTCTAAATCTTTCCAAAACTGCAGCATAAAATCATAAAGATAACATAAATATAGTAATGAGTCTTCTCCTTTCTTATGAAACATAAAGAAAAAAAATCAGAGTCAGTAAATCCAGAAAATGCTGCACTTGTAACACTAGGTAGCAGTATGACGCCGAGCTCAGTGCCAGAATATAATACAAGAAGATTAAGACGTATGGCAAAAGAAACAGTTAGGGTGTGTTTTCTTTCAAACATGTGAAAGTGTCAGATCTGTCGTCGTGCCAGAGTGCTGCTGCTAATGTCTCAGAATGTTAACAGGCTCCTCTGAGACGTCCCTGTGCCAGGATGATCTCACAGTGTTGTGTGCAGTGATGAATGGCTGTGTCAGTGGCACAGTCAATCAGTCAATCAGAGAGATTTGCACATATGCAGGTAGATAATGATTAAAGGAGGGACAGTGCGACACAGACAACGGGGATGAGACTGGATGGAGGAAAGGAGAGATGTTGGCTGAAATAAAGGAGAGAGAGAGCAGGAGATTTATGTCTTTAATTTATTTAGCAAATGGTGTTGTGTAGATGTTTAGAATGAGGCAGGGGAAGCTGTCTGCACTTCCATTACAGTCCCACTGCCTCCAGCTGAGTCCTCTCCTCTCCCAGACTCTGGGGACACACTGTCCTCCTGTCCTGTCCTAATGAACAGCCAGTCTCTCCCATCCTTAGACAACAGAGGGAGGCAGAATAATGAAACTAAGTAGGCAGGGCCCCAACCCAGAGAAGATGCCTGCTTCTCTGCAGTTATCTGCAGTTTTGCTATTTTATGTCATTAGGATTACAAATGAACTAGTGACTTAAAACTGTTCCAACTCGCTGTCTGAACAGCTTTGACATACCTCACTGTTGACACACCACCTACAGGGGGTGGCAAGCAACTGCAACATTGTTTATGTTCATGTTTTTTTCCTTTTTTCCTTCAGTTTTACATTTCACTGTCACAGTATGTCAAAATAAAACTACATGGTGAACCCAAAAATGCAGACATCAAAGCAGAAATAGTTCAAATGTATTTATTAAAGAAAATGAATGAACAAAAGCTTGTGGAAATGAGGTCAAAACCAGAGTCCAAAAACCAAAGGAATCCACACAGGGTGAAATAAAGAGCAGGCAAGCAACTAATCAGGCACAGGTGGAACAAATCAGGTACAGGTGAAACAAATGCTAATCAAAAAGAAAAGGACAAAGACAGGTAGTAAAGACAAGACATATGAGGAAGGAGCAGGGCAACAAAGTAAAACAGGAACTAACAAAAAACCCAAACCATGACACTCAGTGTGTGTTAAATGAATGAATCAGTGCTTTTAAAACATTGACAAGCAACACAACGACCAGTATTTGTTTAAATGAAATAATTTATTGATATTAGCTGTTTGTGATCCGACTTTAAACTCAAAAGCATTTTGCCACCTTTTATGTTGTTTTAGTGTTTATTTCGTAGGTGAACCTGTTGCGTCAGCATGTGGCATGAAGCTACGATGTTGGACTAATATTGTAATATTGAGGGACAGTCAAGTGAAATTGTGTGAACGTTAAGCCTCATTTGAACCAAACGAGGGTAGTAAGGGTAAACACTTGATATGTGTACAGATACAGACAGCCGATGTCTGCCTCTGCGTTCATTTTAACTGTCTTTGTGCACATTTTCTGAAAACTTCTTGACATGGATAAAATGGGAGAGTACAGTCAGTAGTTGTGGGAGCAGTCTAATAGTTTAGTTCAAAAGCCAATAGTTCAAGTGAGACACAGGACATGACAAAGTAGCCTGAAAATATTGGAAATGATGTTTGTCATCTGTTAGTTGGTGGAAATATTTCTCTGGCCAACCTGAATAACTGCAGGGCAAATTCAGTCACTGTGAAAGCCTTGTACACTACTTCACATACCTGAGACTGCACTTGTACAGGGCCCGGATGTTTGTGTTACGCCTCTGTCTGGAGACAGGAGTGACTGGTACACTCACATCATGTGAGTGGAACTGTCTGAAAAACCTCGTATCATGTTCAAAGAAACTACTTGGAAGCCATTTGAAGCCATCAGACACCTCCGCTGAAGTTTTTTCTAGACTGTAGCTGCTCATGATAATTATTGTGTCTTGTCAGACTTTACTCGTCCACTCAGTGAAAGATCTGATTTAATTTTTAACAGCAACACAAACAGCCATGTCTGCCACAATCCAAATTACAGCACCTGTCTGTGTGCTGCTGCTGTAGCATTTTCCTGCACCAGCTGTGATCAAAAGTCGGCTACATGAGGAAGGAAAATCACAGTTTCCATGCACAAATGATTAAAAGGCTGACTGCACACCAAAACCTCTGCACTAACTTGAAACTCCTTTTATGTCTATATTTCTAAACATTTTCTGCAAGAAGCAGCGCCAGCAGTGCGTTCAGTGTAGGCTTCATCAGGATCCCTTGTTAATTAGGAGATCACAGGTGTGATATAGAAGCCACAAATCACATGATCACAGGCTCCACACACATTACTGTGGAGTGGAATGGAATTTCATGGAGGGAGACAGTTAAAGAAATCAACTAAAGAAGGATGATAACTAATGTGCAGGTGGTAACGTGCAGTAGTCTATTCCTATTCACATTATCTTCATATACAACTAATTTGCAACAACAAATATGTTTTGAAGGAAATGTAGAGCAAAATTACATTTTATATCAACATAATGAGGAGATGTTGTTAATGACTGTTGATCCTGAAGGGATCAGTAAAATGTTCAATGACTGCATAATTTTTTACAATTTATTCTCAACATACTGTATGTTTTTGCCAAAATAACCAATCTTACAGTATTAGTCTTCATACTTAAATTTAGGCACTCACAGCACTTAGTAAAGGTTTGGGAAATATGGTCTGGTTTAATACAGAAAAAGCCTTAATGATCTGAATTATGAAACACAACCTGATTATCAACATTTAACCAAAACCACAATCTAACCTTAACCAATGTGCTCTTGTTGCCTAACCCTAACCACCACTGGGAGTCTCAGTGTGAACCCTGGTCTCTGGTGTTACAGTTCTAGGCTTTGTACTTCCACCATCCACCAACCACCTCCATGCAACTTTGGTCTAACTGTAGCATCTAATTGATTCAAAAACCATTGTAAGCTTGTGAACATAATCCAAACAGTGATTATGTTTGACAGCACAAAGTACAGTAATTGGGAATCCAATTTACTGATACAAATGTAATTTCTTGGAGACAAAGTTGATAATAGACATAGACATTCTACATTTTCTTGTACTTTTTCGGCAGTAGTTATTGTAATGAATAATTAAGCCTTAATATTCACATTGTACTCAACACAGTGTCCTAACTGAATGTATGGGTCCAATATCAGAAACCACATCCAGGGTTTGAAATTAGCAGCATCCATCCAAATGCTGGTAAAATATGTGGCTGGTAGATTTTAGACACAAAATAGATTTATCTGTCAATGGCTGGTAGATGTTCACATTTTATTAAGTGAATTCTCCACCCTGCAACAACTAACAGTTACGTGCTTGTCTCATCCTTTAAACAGAAAACACACATTTTATATTGTAATATTCAGATTTTCCTAGGGGAAATGACAGACAATACAGCCAGCAGCAAGCCGGTTGTTATCAGAGGGTCACTTCGCTGGATAAGCAGCTCCCTGCTGATCTCCCTCCGGTCAGCTGCCATGTGATTTTCCTAGCTAAAATAAAGATATCGTGTGGATAGCTTCTCTTTTTACCTTCATGAAGTGCTTCCAACATGAGCAACCTCAGAATTGCATTGTTGTTCTTGGTATACATGGTTCTGTTGGTTTCATCGGACGGTGACCTTCACTTCAGCACGAACCAGGGCACTTTTGAAGCCAGGTGTGAAGCTGACGGGATGAGATTCAGCACCTTCAAGTCTGAGGCCATGGTTCTCTGTCAGAAAAAGATAGATTTCTCCCTTTAGGTGGAGAGTGAGTTGCTGCCCCAAGCAAAGGGGTTTAAGTATCTTGGGGTCTTGTTCTAATCTGACCGTAAGATGGAGCATGAGATCGACAAGCATCAGCAGTAATGTGGGCGCTGCACTGCACTGTTGTAATGAAAAGGGAGCTGAGCCAGATTTACCTGTCAATCTACGTTCCATCTCACACCTATGGTCTTGAACTTTGGTTAGTGACCGATAAAATAAGGTCATGGATACAAGTGGATGAAATGAGTTTCCTTCGTAGGGTGGCTAGCGTTGATAGGGAGATTTCTATAATACTCTCTTTAGCCCACTGCTGCGACCCAAGCCCGGATGAGCGGAAGAAAATGGATTGATAGATGGAATTATTGGCTATTGTGTATCAGCTTAACATGTTTTTTTTAAGATTATTTTTTGGGGCTTTTGCCTTTATTTTGACAGAGACAGCTGAAGATATGACAGGAAAGCGGGTAGAGAGAGAGGGGATGACATGCAGCAAATGGGCCACAGGCGAGAGTCGAACCAACGACCGCTGTAGAGGACTGACAGCCTCAGTACATGGGACGCACACTCAACCACCAACTGAGCTATAGGGGCGCCCCATATCAGTGTAACATGTTAAGACGTTGTTAGAATGTTTTGTCTTTATCATATTATTACAGTATATGATATTATATATCAACATATCTATAGTAAAACTAATAATGCAGTTCAGTGCTTCACAGAATTGAAAAGCAGACATGCTGTAGCTACATTTGTCCCATAAACACATATTTCATAAAGAACTACAAGGATATTTTTGTCATTTTTCAGTTCATTAGACTACAGTGCATACTGTAGACAACAATCTTGCAATAATTATCCTCCGGTCTTTCTACCTGCTGAATGTCCCATCGACATGCTTGTTACACAGAGCGAGCAGACTGAGGTCTTTATTCTGAAGATAATGAAAAAACACCTCAGTGAACACAGTCACACAGTTCTTTCCAATAGGCCAGAAAGGTCAATGTGCTGATCAGCCCTGAGCTGTCAGCTCTGCGGTAAACAACAAATAAAATGTATTATTGACAGAGCTGTTGGCTTGTTATTGCTCCTTGCTGTGTGGCTGTGCAGGAAATCAGGCTCTGACAACAGTGTAATTGCAGTCTGTCAGAGCTCTTTGAACCATTGCTTCCATTTATGGATTGCAAATTTTTTTTTTTAAACTGTGTTGTTTATCAGTGTGAGGTTTGTGCAGCGGTCACACTCCGAGCTGGCGAAAGGCAGCATAATGTATTGGAGCAGTAACTGCGTCCTGTTAGTATTTGAATGGTGGTGATGCTGTATTGTGGTTCTCAGGTTGTTAAATAGAGGCAGCATTAATCCAGGATTTAACACTGATTTGATGTGGAGGCCTGGAGCTGTGACTGCAGCCAGCAGGTAGCAGCATGCATTAGCATCTTTTAATTAAGACTGCACTCCCAATAACTCTGTCCCAGTACGCCTCCACCTCCTACCTGTGACCAAGCCAGCGAGGGAAAGGTCAGCTGTGTGTGTTGGTAAGAGAAGATGCAGAGAGGGGGGAGGGGAAGAGACATTTGTTTTTCTGTTCAGTTTACCACACATCCTCAGAAAATCAGAAGCACAAACATAACCAAGACCTATAGAAGTATTTAAAGGTGTGGCGTACATGTAGGAGGGCTCATTTCACATTCAGTGATACTGAGTTAAGGCAGAGTTAGATAGATTTTAAATTATATGCTGCAGAATTTAATAACCACAACATTATAGCCAAACCATTATCGCACGTATCACCATCAGCGTATGCAAGGGTGTAATTTCCACTATCTAAAAAGTCTTTACATTTTGACATAAGTGGATGAGGATGGAACATCAGCCTGAGATGGAGTGAAAACAGGTCTAGGCTTTAACGGCGCTCAATAACTGGTGAGGATTATTTACAGGTGCAGCAATGGTAACTAATGGAGGTGAGACTTAGCAAAGGGTTACTACTATTTCTACCATTAAGACAACTTCAGAATTCTTAGGTAAAAAAATCAAACTCCAGCATGATGAGCATGTGTTTTAGTATGTTGGAAACTTCACTGGACATGAGGTATATCTTCAGCAGTGCAACATTAGGATTGTATTTTCTTTATTGTTTATCATCAGGTAGCAGGGTCCCACCTAAAGGTCCGTTTCCTGAATCGACCCAAGGTTGGGGTGGTGGTGGGGGTATCTCCAGAACAGCAGGTCTTGTGGGTTCTTCCTGTAATGCAGTGGTTCATACCAACCAATAGTGATCGAGGGAAGGACAGCTGTTGAACCAGTGTCAGGGTCATGGGGGGTGCTCATGGGGAGCAAAGGCTAGCCTGTCTGCTCCGATCACACAGAAGAGCTGCAAATTGCACAAATTGCTGATAAGATTAGTGCTGGCTATGATAGAAAGGTGTCAGAACACACAGTGCATGGCAGCTTGCTCATATGCGGGTGAGGGCCCATGCTGACCCCTGTCCACTGCCAAAGGTGCCTGTGGGCACGAGAACGTGTGCATGAGCACAAACTGGACAATGGAGTAATGGAAGGTGCTCTAGTGTCGACAAGGTGTTGACCTGGCCTCCAAATTACTTGGATCTCAATCTGTGGATTCTGAGCTGTTTGGTGGCTTGAAGGGACCTACACAATATTCCAACTTGAGGCAGGTGGTTTTAATGTTGTGGCTGGTCGGTGTCCTCTTGTTGCCCTGCCACCATAGTCCAGATAAAAGACAAGTGGACATAAATTTGCATATGGTTGTCTGAGTTGGCTTCAGTACTACTGTAACACACTGAGTTTCACTCAGAGAACACATCTCTCCAGTCCTGGCTGAATTACATTAGCTCTCTATTCATTTCAGAATTCAAGATTCTAATAATTCTAATAATTACATTTAAATCCCTGTAAGATCTGGCTCTGCTTTCATTTCAGATCTTTTAACCCCCATATTCTGCACCCCTCAGATCTGAAAACCGTTTGCTGTTAAAAGTTCCATGGTTCGGCTTAAAGCTTCAGTTGGTAACTTGAACAAAACTAACTTATTGTGTTATTTCATAAAACTGTCCATATGGCCACAGAGTAAAATGTGAGACTTGTAAAATGTGGGAATAAGCAGCTCCATTGGTCCCTCCTACTGCCCCTACAGCGATTTGCAAAAGTCCACCGCGACCGAGACAAAACAACCAATCAGAGCCAGAGCAGCGCCTGACGGCGTGTCTGACATCTGTCAATCACT
>JAJHUR010118904.1:5921-53091 GCA_027495735.1 Lutjanus campechanus
AAAAAAAAAAAAAAGGTCCGGAAAAAGATTTGTTTTTTAAATTTAGGCAGTTTGCTGTGGACAAAACTCCCATGCACACACTCACAAACAACAGATTAAATTTCAAAGAGGAAAACAATGACATGGTTGATGTATTTCTTTCTGGGTGTTCCTTGGAGAACGAGGGAGATGTTTTTTGTTGTTTTTGAGATTTATTACTGTTTGTTTGCCATTTTGGTGCTTTATGACTTGGATGCAGCCACTGTGGAACTGCAAAATGGGTAAGTGCTGCAAGAGTAAGAGTGTGTGTGTGTGTGTGTGTGCCAGTGGGTCTGCTGGAGCAGTAGAGAGAGAGGTGGAGGGATAATAAAGAGAAAATGGAGGGCTGAGAGAGGTAGTAAAGACGGTAAAAAGAAAGGACAGCAGGTTGATTAAGTGAGAGACGGGATAAAGAGAGCAAGTCAAAGGAAGAAGAGTGAGAAGTGAAGGAGAGTAGCTGCTGGTGGTGGTGGTGGTGGGAGCAGCAGTGTCTTTTTGGTTGTGTGAAAAGATACACTGAACAAGCAGGATGAATGAATGCAGCTCGGTGAGCGGTTAGACATTATCTGATTGGGCTTTATCGCCGTATGTAGTCAGAAACAGATCAGCCTTTGAGATAACGGGGTTTGTTTGTTTTTGCTCTTGTCTGTGTGTGTGTGTGTGTCGGCTGCTGCTGCTAACTGTAGCTGCCGTTAGCTAGTTTGCTCAGTTAGCTGTGCAACTAGTTATTATAGCTATTACAACTTTATTTAAGCTTTAAAAGCTAAGCTAATAAATAGGACTGCCAGCAGCACAGCTAACTGAGCTAACTAGCTACGGCAGCTACAGTTAGCAGCAGATAGAGGCTACTTTAGCAACAAGTACAGCAGGAAACTACATAAACCACCATGTGTTGATGCAGAACAGCCAAGGCACATAAAAGGGAAAACCAGAAAATATTTTCTCTATAAAATATGATCCTGTTTCAACAAAAATCAGTGAATACAGTTTTAAAGTTGTGTTTTTTGTACAGTCCTTCCCTGTGAACAGGCTTCATGGACCAGGTGAAGAAACTTGTTATTTTCAGAGGTCAGGTGAAGGTAGAAAACCTGGGAAGAAGTTCGTATACACTCCAGTAACCTGTTTTCTTGGCAGTTGCACATTTAGGAACTCAGACCGGTTTAATAAAAGATGAGAATTTTGTACACATAGCAGAATTACACAAAAGCCTCCACAATAAGAGGTTTCACAGTTTTCTTTTTTTTCTGTCTTGATTTTAGATTCTACTATTCATCTGTGGAAGGAGACTTTTATTTGCTCATTTACTTGGATTAGAGACACTTGAGACAAAGCTCCAAATAATCTTTCCTCTTGTTAAAGGTTCAGGATCATGTAAAAACCTGCACAAGGCTAACAAGTCGAGTTTCTCTAGCCAAGAGTTGCCACGTTCTTCTCATTTGCATAACTACACAAGAACACACAGGTTTCTTGTTTACATGAAGTGTAAGAAATCGGATTATTGCACAAAGCTGACAGTAACAGGGTTGGTTAAATGCACGTTTGCTGGAAATGATAACAGTATAGGACATATTTAACTACATGTGCATTCATGTTAAGGTTCCTCTTGCAGAATTTTCTTCATCTGCCACTAAAGCAAGAATCCAATTAGTGATTCTGAATGTGGAGTCATGCTGAAGGAGCCACAAATAAAGACGCATTTACAGAAAATCTTGCTAACCGCGGCAACCTCAGTGCATACGGACCAATGTCCAAACTGAACGTCTTCATCCGTGTTTGCTTGACATCCGTCTCACTTTGTCAAACCACAGCTGACGTTTGATTATTCACAACATGTACAGGAGCCAACTTAATTAATCAACTGTATGTCCAACAAAGTGCTCCAGACAATAACACAAAGGGCTGTCTGTGCAAGAGTGACGCAATCATCCTTTTTTCATATTTTCAAGCTGTCATGTCCTTGGGGGATATGACAGCTTGCCCCCCCACCCCCTCCTAAAAAAAAACAGATTAAAATACATCAAAAAAGGGATTAAAGAATCTGCCGACACCCCTAAATCCTTCAAAGGGCGTCCGACTCTATCAAAGGATGAGCACGCTCAAATATAAGGCGACACACATGACACATGAAGAGTGCTGCTTGTTCAGTTTATAATTTCTACCACTGTGAGGAGGAGAGAGAAATTAGATTTCAGTGAAACATGATATCAAAGCAGAGTGATAAGTGGCTTTGGTTATCTTTGTGTACCACAGTAGCCTATAGGTGAAATCATAAGAAAGCAGACGGGAGCAGATAGGGCAGAAAAACAAAGGGAGAAAACAAAAAAAAAGCTGATTTATTTGAATAGAGAAGTGTTTCATCTGTGTATGAGAGGTCAGAAAAGAAGCAAAACAAAGAGAGCTGAAGACAGAGTAAGGGTGGAGATTTAATTTCACTGTTGAGGAGGACAAGAAACAGAAAAGTTTCTCAAGATCAGTTCCTGAAGGGTCGTACCAGCATGTTCAAATGTTGCAAATAATTATATTAATAGTAATAATAAAATAGCAGTGTCCACTGAAAATGATTATTTACAGTAGCAGGAGAGAAAAAGCACCCATTAACTGAACAAAAGCAAATATACGCCTGATTAGATTCAGTTTTGCTGAAGAAGCAGATCTCTGTTTTGCTTTCAAGGTGAAAAAATCCAGAACGCTATGAAGCCTACCAGCAAATGAATATCCTGTCATTGTGTTTGTTGTTATTATGCATTTTTTATGAATTAAGTCTTTGTTCATTACTACAATTATTAATAAAAATCACACAAAGACAGCCATTTTACATGCAGTAAGAAAGAAAGAATATACTAGGACCTCATTATATTGTGTTAATGTTGACAACATTGCCACCAACGCACACTGTTGTGACAAAGGAAGAACAAAGATTGCAGAAGTGACAAGCCGAGTGAGAGTAATGAACTGTTCACACGGTCAAAAAGTCTTAATTACACCGAGTTGCGTGCATGCGCACAAAGTCTCTCAGGCAGAACAGGAGCGGCAGGAGATTTTATACAGTTAATCTTAAATATTAAATTACAGAGTATTTATTTATATTTTGGTATGAAAACCAGCATTTTTGATTTAGTAAAGTATCCTGGATCACAAAAACATGTCTCACATTTGTAACAAAGCAAACGAGGGCTGCAACTAACTGTTGTTTCATCATCGATTAATCTGTCGATTATTTTCTGGATTAATCGATGAGTTGTTTGGTCCATAAAATGACAGAAAATGGTGAAAAATGTCGATCAGTGTTTTCTAAAGCCCAAGATGACTCATCAAATCTCTTGTTTTGTCCACAACCTTAACATAGTCAGTTAGTAGTGAAGAAACCAGAAAATATAATTTTTTTTCCCTTGAAAATGACTCAAATGGATTAATCGATTATCAAAATAGTTGGTGATGAATTTAATAATCCACTAACAATCAATTAATTCTTGGAGCTCAAAGGTAAACCATTTGAAAATCAATTGAAAATTCACTGAATTATGATGATTTCTATTAAGGATTGACCCGCCTCCATAAGCACACATGCCTGCATCAGGGGAAGCAGCTGCCCCTTTACCAATATGGCGGCCCACGATGACGCACGAGATTCACCTGTGTGGTAACAGTGCGAACAAAACACAATTTGTGAATGTGTTTTATTCTGTTGAAAGGCAGAAGTAAAGAAAAATGTCTGACACGTTGTTTGTTTTAAATTAATCTTTGCAAAACAGCTTCTTACTGGAGTTCAGTCACCACACACGTCCACAGTTTGCTCCACTGACACTCGTCTCGTATCGATGGCTGATGTGTGTAACGATGGCAGGAAGTGGACCAAACCACTGTGAAGCCTATAAAATTATGAAACTAACCTTAAAAATGCTCTGTTTTCATCTATAATTAGCACAAGTGCTTCCAGAGCACATTATTTTAAATTATGTAGTCATGTTTACAGTGATATCTTGAGGGAGAAGAGCATCTGTTGTTCCCAGAAAAAGGGGGTCCAGACCCCCCTGCCCCCCTCTGTAATTTCCGCCCTTGATAGTGGTAGAAAAGGAGAAAGGGGCAAAATGAATTCTCTGTTTTCTCATTTAGGGGTTTCCCTGTTAAGCGGCGGTGGCGGTGGTGGTGGTGGTGAGGTGGGGCTCACCTCGAGCAATTCTTCAGGAGTTCAAAGCGTGCCGGTGGGAGGAGGGAGGACAGCAGACAGTTAAGATGGGATTTCTCATTACCCGCGTCTCGCTCTGTGTCCCGGCTATCACTGCTGTATACCGCTCGCTTGCTCGCTCCCTGCCCTATAATTTTTCTCCCCCTCCTTTCTTTTCTCTTACACAGACTCAAACTGAATACATAAGATTGGGCCCCGCTAGGCCACACTCCTCCTCCTCCTCCTCCTCCTCCTCCCCCTCCTTCTTCCTAGTCTGCTCGTGTTTCCACAGTATCTGACTGTGCACACACGGGCTAAAACACACAGAGGCAGAATGGATGACAAAGCAAGAGCAAAGAGGAAGCACAAGGCAGAGAGAGAGAGAGAGACGGTACCACACGCACACCGATGTGACTTCAAAGCCGGGCAATATGGGATATAATGAACGTCCTAACCACCAGAATACCATATTTTAGTAATGATTAACAGTGTGGAGTGTATATTATGATCACAGAGCATGAAAATGAAATATTCATCTCATTAGACTGCACAGTAATGGGAAGTCAATTATTTAAAAAAGAAAAATCATTCAACACTGATGAATTTGACGTTTTGATGTCGGACCGTACAAAGTCTGAACGATTGTGAAAAAATATCTAAATGCAATTATTTTGGCTGATATTGCACTTGCCTTTTACACCACTCTTCTCATTTTCATTGAAAAACATATAAAAATGTTTATGGTGTGATTTTGCAGGGATCTATACCAAGCAAAGAAGTTTTTTATTTGACACATTTTGCCTTTTTTTTAAAAACTTGTGCCTCCTGTGGTTTGAAAATTGCAGTTGGCCATATTGCGTTTTTGATCATATTTAGATTAACTGTTCAGCTCTGGACCACGCAAATGATTTTGTTTTAAGCAAATGTTCCATCATTGATATTCTAAGGATTATATTTGCTGGTTCCACCTTCTTAAATGTGAGGACTTGCTTTTCTTTGTCATTTATTGGGTTTTGGACTGTTGGTTGGACAAAAGAAGAAGAAGGAATTTGGGTTCTGGGAAACTGTCATGAGCATTTTTTCACAATTAAACATTTTATAAGTCTAAACGATTAATTGATGAATCACTTAATTGTGAAAATAAGCAGGAGATTAATCAGTAATGAGAAGTCCTACGACGAACAGTGAAAAATCCATCCATTCCCCAGACTCCAAGGTAACATCTTCAAAGGACTTGTTTTGTTTGACCAACAGTCCAAACTGAAAGATATTCAATTTATTATCATGTAAAATCAAGAAAAGTAGCAAAGCCTCACATTTTGGGGCATTTTTCCTTCAATAATGACAAATAATGATTAATCTGTTATCAAAATATTTGCCTGACTGAATCTTTAATCAGCTTCAGAAACATTGTGTGCATCATATATGTAAACATAATTGAAAAGGAACATGGAGACAGCAGGAGGCTAGTGAGTCAAAGAGGTGAAGCTGAGGATCGAAGCGCCGCGGCGTCGACGGCGATGATGTGTGGAAGCCGAGGCGTTTCCTTGAGAAGAATGAGCCGCGCGTCTCCCAGCAATCAATCGCAGATATTACCCCGGTATTTGTCAGGTACGCTCTCTGCCACGCTAGCCACCCGTGACTCATTCCGTCATTACATCTGAGAGGTCACGCCCACTCCGCCCCCGCCTGCACCATCGTTCCTGGGTCTGATGGCGGCCTAATGGCCTGCTCTCTCTATACCGCAATTAACCTTTTTATTGGCCACCTGCCAGCCAGCTGGAGATACATCAG
The DNA here is from genome assembly GCA_027495735.1 of Lutjanus campechanus. Taxonomy (NCBI): domain Eukaryota; kingdom Metazoa; phylum Chordata; class Actinopteri; order Lutjaniformes; family Lutjanidae; genus Lutjanus; species Lutjanus campechanus. The sequence goes on from JAJHUR010118904.1 coordinate 11,899, forward strand.
TCGTCGTACGTGTGTGTGCGTGAGTGTGTGTGTGCGTGTGTGTGTGTGAGTAGAACCATAAATGCAGTAGCTTAATGTGTTCAAGACGTGTGTGTGAGCATGTGCACGATGGTTGAAGCTTTTACATCTATGAATTTCCATGTGAAAAGTGTGTGTGTGTATGTGTGTATGTGTGTGTGTGTGAGTCTGTGCCTATAATAGCTGACAGGTTTCACCTGCTCCCCTCTTCAAGTAGGAATTGATTGAATCTAACATCCCATCATGGTTGACCCAGGCAGATCCCGCTGGCTGTGAGAGCACAACTCTTCTTGGCACAGGAACTAAACACGTCCCCTCTGCATTCACATCGATGCAGCTTCACTGACTCGTATTGATGAAGCGCCGGGATGGATTGTCTACTGACCAGTGACGGTTGAAAAGACCTGAGGAGGTTCACACACACATATGCAAGCACACTTTTGTCCTGCGTCTCTATTTTCTTTAGTGTACGTTGATAATCTGTTTTTGATTTAGGCCTGGAGAACTGCCATGGTAACCATAGGGTCTACTATCAATACTATCACAGCAACATTAAAGGGACAATTCAACACTTTTCATGCGGATGGTCACTATGTTTTTGACAAAAAGTAATAGCTATACACTAGGGTGGTGATACACAGCAACATGTGCGTCAGAAGCTTATGTGCATTGCATCCTGGTACATGTAGGCACTGCTGGCATGGCTCCAAGAGCAGGAGACCTCAGCTTTCTTAAACCCCTTTCACACATGCACTGGAACTCGGCAGAGGAGCTGCATGTGAGAACTGCATCTGCGTCAGTTGCCCTGGACTTAAAGGTGACTTGTTATATTTGAACTCGCCAACTAAACAAATCCTCCTTCTGAAGATTTACCATCCCTTTCGCTCACCCTCCCCTTCCCCTTGTCCTGTGATCAGGCACAAACGCGACCCGTTGCTGATCAGCTGATCACGCACTTTTTGTTTACCATTTTCAGAGCCGGAACGAGGAGCTAGAGGACAGTGAGGAGATATTCTCTGAATTTGATAAAACGTGTTGGATCAGAACAGCACACCGCACCTTTAGTGTTCCAAGTGCCAAATTTTCCCTCGAAAATCATTTGTGTGACGGCTGAAAATGGCTAAAGCTGGTGTTAACACAAAGTATATTGTTTGTATATTAGACGAGGCCCATATCCCCATTTCTGTTGCTGCTGTATCAGCAAAACAAGAGGCAGCTGAAGCAAGGAAACAAATAAATCGGTATCTCCGGGGTTAAAATTTTGTTGTGCCTCATTAGGTCTTTAAGTACTAGAACTGCAGCCTTAAACAGTGTCATCCCCCACAGTCTCATCAAAGCTGGACCACTTCTGTCTAAGATATCACAGATAAATACTCAGACCTTTTATGTGGCCATTCACCGCTGAAGCACTGTGTACCTACTGTATGCCTTTAAGTTGTGTCTAGACAACTAGCGTCTGAGAGATCAGGTTGCAAAGGCAGTTAGACAACTGAGCTCTTTGCAGGAGGAAGGAAAAAAATCTCCTCAATCTCTGCAATGGTAATATACTGCCTGCCTCATTAACTTGTGATTCAAACGCCTCTGAAAAGAAACAGAATCACAGTCAGACAGTAAGTTCACACAGGCACTCAGCATCCGAAAGGCTTACACTGTACTATCCCATTGTCAACAAGAGGCCTCTCTCGAGCGTCTTAAAACCTGGCAGAGCACCGCTGAGCACAGAGCACACACACAGTAAATGCATTCTGTGGCTCCTCCAGCTGCAAATTGAATTTCGGGGCACGACTTGACTCAAAACACCTAATAATCCCACGTCACTTGGTGTTCCCAAACTGAACAAGGTCACATTGTAGGGCTAGTAATGAAAAAAAATAAATAAATAAATAAAAAAGACCCTTTTACAAGCATTTATCCAGTAGGGCGATGCTTTCAGGCTCCAGCAAGGTGAAGGAATTTATTGAAGAGAAAGTACAAATGACTCAGAAACTCAAGGACAAAAACATTCTGCAAAGCAACTAAAGAACCTTCTCACACCGGAGGTGGGCGGTATGCTGGTTTTGTCATCCGTGTCATGTTCTGCCATGACATGCATCTTGTAAGTAAGGGGTAATGTACAGAGAGCGAGTCGTTATTGCAAAATAAACCCTGACAGGGTGATGCAGAACTTGATGCAGGTCTTGAATCCTCCTGAAGGGTTTATTACATGATTACTTGCCAAAGAAAAATCATTAATTTGACACAAAATATTAATTTAAGAATGATTATATGGATTTAAAATGACTTTATTGCTCCTCCACAGTCTGTGATCAGAAATATGTCCATAGCAACCGTTTGTTCTTCATAGCAACGGTCTGATATAAAGAAATAACAGATCTGCTGAATCCACCTCACTGTCCGCTACTGTTATTTCTTCACTAAACGCCGACTTTGGTGACACAAAGATGTAGAAGCTACGAGAAAAGTACGTCAGTTTCTCTGTTAATGGTTGCAAGAAACCACAAAAACAGTGTTTTTATCTGCTTCCACCATCAAAGGAAGTGAAAGCCCAGTGGATTCAACTTGATTTTTGATGTAAATGTCCCCACAACAACTGGAAAACTCTTGAATGTAGGGGAGCCACTATTCCCTAAATCAGTGATTTGATTCAATTTGATTGTCAACTTAAACAAGCAGTCTTGATTTGTAAAGATCAAGAGATAACTAGTTTTATGTCCTGACAACAGTCAATTCAATTTATTCTTTAAAAAAAACAGTCTTTATGGAATCAAGTGTGATAGAACAGCTTGTAAACTACGCTGTGTTGTCTTTGACATGTTGTTGTTTTGTTTTCTTTGGACACATGCTGGACACCAACAAGCAGGCAGGGGTGGAGAAAAAAAAAATACTTTGAGGATCACAGATTCTGCCTTTGATTTGTGCTTTATACTGAAATTGAGACACTCCTACTTATACGTGTGTGCAAACCATTTTACAGACTGTTTCGTCCGTGAAGGCCAGTTCAAAGCAGGATTCACTTCAAGGGTGGATCGATACAGACTTTAAACTTGGAAGCTGTAAATTTTGCCATGTTTATGCTGTTTTATGGTTTATTTTGAAGGTGAGCCTGTGAAATGTGGAGTTAGCAGCTCTGTGGCTAACGTGGCTAGCCACACGCTGGAGCAATACCGGGAGTGTTTAATATTGACGGACAGTCAAGAGACATAGTGTGAAGCCTCATTTGACGCCTGTTAAATAACCGGAATAGTTAGGACGGATGTGGGAGACAGTTTTCAAGTTACTTTTTGCAGAATTTCATCATGCAACACGAGCTCAGCTGGCTTTGTTGTTGCACAAAAGCCCCCCTGTGCTCCGGGCACCGGTGTGTGTGTGTGTGTGTGTGTGTGTGTGTGTGTGTGTGTGTGTCTCTTGCTGCTGTATATAAACGTACTGATAGACATGCCCCCATGGTACACTGCCACTTACATAATATACTTTGGGTTTTCTGCCAAATAAAAGCTGTTGAAACGCCTAATCCTACCAATCGTCTAACTCTGAGGATAAATCACATCACATTTACTAATTAACCTACATTATGGGGCAGAATATACCCCATTTTCATCCCTATTTAGAGGAAATAAACATGTTTTTTTTAATAATGTGATCACACCGCCACTGTAAAAAACAAACAAAAAAATGCTGTGATATAAACTCTAAGTCATTTCGCCTTCACACCTACAGATGTTGCGTGGTTGTGCATTTGCAGCACAACTGAGGAGTCGCAAACATGTCAAAGAAATAGTTAAAGAAAGAAATCTTTTATATTTACTTTCTTAAAACAACGTATGAATGTGAAGACGTAACAAAGGTTGACAGAGAGGTGTTTACTTGTTCTTTAAATTGTATTTGTCTGATCTATGTGTTAATTATGCTGTGCAGTATGCATTTTACACACTACTTTTATTTCTCGTGACATCTTCTACACACATTCACAAAAGTATATGCAGGTATTGTGGTTCATTAAAGCTGAGAGGAGCTAAATTAGGAGTTTGGCGAGTTCAGTAACCCAATCAATCAGCCACATACCAACATATGGTCACTGAAAGCGATCTCATCAGCCAGCACAGGAGAAAAAAAAAGTGTGTAGGTGGACACTGTGCAGGATTTTTCAACCACGGTGTTCAGATATGGCAAGAATCCACCCGTTAAACTTGGTCAGTAAGTCTGGCGGCCCTTACCTGCTACGGAGAGACGTGCGGTGCGGCTGGAAATGGATCCAAGGTTGTCGATGGTGGCGACGCACTGGTAGGTTCCCTCGTCGGGCTTGTTGTGCTTCGAGTGGACCACGTGGTTGAAGAACAGCGAGCCATCGGGGAGTATGTGCCGCCTCTCGTCCGAGACCAGGCTCATGAAGGTGCCGTCTTTCTTCCACTCTATGCGCGCCGCCGTGGCTGCGTCGCTGTGGGCCGAGCAGTTGAGCAGCGCCGAGTTCCCCCGGATGGCCAGCGTGTCTTGGGGCTCCACCGTGAACCAGAAGGGGCTGAAGGGCTGCGCTGCTGAACCTGGAGGGGAACAGAGGAGAACAGGGATATCAGCCGGGTGATCTACACCTTATCGGCTCAAAGGTCCGGATCAGGTTTTAATCCAAGGTCAGAGGTCCAAATGATTGGTGATAACAAACATTTAAATCAGCTTTTATCACTTTAATCCCTTAAAACCTAATATGCTTCAAATGTTTTTTAAAAAAAGGAAATAAAAAACAGTAAGAAGTCCTGCTCTACACAGACACTACGTCATGTTTTAGAACAGGACCACATGGGCCCGAGAGCAGCCACGAGCAGATTCCCGCTGCTGTCCAACGACTGATCTGTTCCGCGGCCGCTGCAGCTGATGCCAGCGTTGATATTATTAATTTTATTACGATAACAGCATGTGTCTACTTTCCACCAGTGGTACAAGTTTAAAAAAACTGAGGCTTCCTGCAGACGCTGTCATCTGCAAAGCTTCATCATGACCTCTTGTGATGTTTTACTAAACATGAGCAAAGTGTGTCAGGGTTCCCACTCTTTTCAGATCATTTTCCAGGACTTTTCCCCAACACATTTTCAGTGATGATCTAGCTGGTTCCACACCATATACCAGTATGCTTGCCTTATTGATTATATTTTTTTACAGTATAGTATTCTATCATATTTTAAGTTGTTTCTTTTGGAAAGTCCTTTGTGCTCCAGGCTTGGCAAGTGCTATGTAAATATATCTTTTATTATCATTATTACTAATTTATACTAACCTGAATCCCTTTTTTCTTAACCATTGCTGCCTGAACACCACCACTTTATTAGTAAGATTAGTTGGAGTCTTTAACAAGGCTAGTTACACAACATTTCATGTCATGTTACGGTCATTTTATCATAACAAAGCAGGATTGTGTTTGTAGAGACAATGCCAGCAAGTAAAAAAATACCATTAGTCAGTATTTAGTCAGTGTTTGACTCACATACAGCAGGCTTTTCATTAATTATTTTGCCCCTGGCTTCCTATTCATTAGTATATAATGAATATAACAACAATGTCCAACTCACATTTGAAACCGCTGCTTCAAGCCGGAGCTGAATCGCAAACAACAAACCAAAACGAGCCGACAAACACATCAACTTCAGCAACTAAACCGAACATGCTAACCAGTTTAACAGTATTCACCCTTTTCAAACAAACTGGGAAGGAAGCAACATTAATCTACAAAGATAAACCTGACAAAAACTACTAGTTACCAGTCAACATTGACTAACATTTATATTTTAAAGAATAATATCACTTACATTATCCTGAGTTTAATGTCATGCAACCTGCAGGTGCTACCATGTGATGTGACTTAGAGGTGTTCACAGCGTTTGAGAGCAGCTTATTCAAAATACACTCTTACAAAAACCACAATATGAGTGTTACTATGAACCTGAACATCATTTAACCCTTTTTGGGAAGCAATTTCACTCTCGGGTAACAGAAAATATAATTGTAGATGTGCTTTCCATAACTGGAAAATTGGTCAACTGTTTTCCAGGTTTTCCAGAAGACATAAGAACTCTGTGTATGTAACGTAATGAAATTCACGAGAGCTGTAAATCTCTATCGCCCTGGAAAACATGGAATGCAGCTGCTTTTCGAGTCCAAGCACAAGACGAGTGACAGCAAAACATGTCCTCAGTCACCGTCGACGTCAATGGCAAGTTTTGAAAAGTCCCTCACACAAAATGTGCTGGTGGCTAAAATGAAAGGACACTACAGGACTCCCAGCGCCCCGAACGCTCAATGAAACGTTTCCAAAGCAGAAACATCTTTTTGTTCGTTCTGTCTTTTCAGCCGCCGTGCCTCAGTCTCTATCCCAGAGACTCCGAGAGGCTTTTCATTATGAAACCACAAGCCCCGCTGGAATTGGACAAGAGGAACTGACAAATTTAACCCAGTCTAGCCTCCCTGGCAAGTTAATATCACGTCTTGCTTTATTATAAGTAGAGAGTAGCAGCGGAGGAGTAAACACTTTGGAACGCGGTTGCCATTTCCTTTCCTCGAGCATAAATGGCAACGTCGCACTGACATGGATAGTGCCAAAGTCGGAGTAAGTGCAATTGCTTTGCATTTGTCCTCATCCATTATTCACGCGCTCCCACCGAAAGAGTCACACAGTGGTATTGTTTAGATAAATAACACCAATTATCAGTTCTGCAGGGATGGAGGAGAGCTAGAAAAATAATTAAGAGGGTATGAAGGTATTTTAATAATGCAGCGAAAGGAGTGAAATAAGTGGCTGAATGTTAAATGCAGTTTAAAATATGCCTGCTCTCTTCCAAGGAAATGGCAAGTCTCCAGGGGAGAGCGCGAGCAGAAAAGAGGCAGAAAGAGAGGAAGATAGAGAAGGAGAGAGAGGGAGGTGGGGGAGAAAGAGAGATGCTATGTCAATGGTTCAGCTATTTAACTACTCCAAGGTAATTTCTCTACCTTGCGGCGCCAAGTCCCTGGTGTGAGATCCAAAGAGAGAAGCAATGTAATGCGCGGTCCATTACGGTGGCAATATGGCTGCTTGTCCTCGGTGCACTTAGTTCTCTTGAAAGCACAAACAATTACAGAAAATGACAGAACGGAATAGATATTTTCCACTTCCACATTAAGGGAATAAAGGTAAGACAACACAGCAGTCAAACTCTGCTGCGCAATTGTCTCTAGACTAGAAGAGGAGTGGGGAGGGAGTGTCTTTCGTTTGTCTCAGTGGACGGTGTCAGACTTTGACCGCTCTGCCTGAAGCATAAGACCAGACTCATTAGCACGATCGCTTCACCACAGACATGATTGTTAGAAACGGATCTCTGTTGTTGGTTGCCATCCTACTTATATCCAGTGTCGAGTTTTAACGTGATACTTTTGCAATTCAAGTACTCAGTTTAGTTACACTGTCAAATAAGCAATTTTACCACATTTCTTCCACTGCAAGAAAAAGGGAGGGTGTTTTTTTTTTCTTGTATTCGAGACAGAGGACAGACACACGTTTTGAAAAATTTCTGCTGCATCAAAGAAATTATTCAAATCAAAAATACACATTTTCCCTCTGGTTTGATTCATGCATGTCGATAGTTATGCTGTGAGCTCCTGAGTTTTGGAGATATCAGCCACAGAGATGTTTGCCTTCTCTCCAGTGTGGTGGAACTAGATGGCACTGAGCTCGAGGCACCAAAAAAACTACATTTGAAAAGTTCAACACCAGTGTTTCTTTCCAGACATCATGACACGGTTACTCAAGATAATCCACAGGCCCTGCTAGAGAACTAGAACTACTGTTCTTCTGCAGTAGAATCTACTGGAACTGCTCTCTTTCTAACAGAAAGACAGTAGTTCCTACTTCAGTTTGTACACAGGCACGTGTTTGCCCTCTCCGAGAAAGATGTCTGGATGGCAGTTCATGTTGCTCCAAAACCTGTATGAGCCCTTCAGCCCTCTTAGAAGTTAGCCATGCCATGGACACTTGAAATAGTTTCTACGACTTTATTTCTGCTAGAAAGATAGTCCCTTTTAAAAAATGAGTAAAGTAGAGAGGACATTGGTTGGGTGAGTCTGCATGCCTGTGCAATTTTCTAGTTTGTGTGTAGGTTTGTGTTTTGGAAAGCTAACTGGCTCATTAGCTGCATTTTCATGGATGCATCTGTGTAATACACCTCTGCCCAGTTCTCTGTTGGATCATCAGGACAATAAAACTAATATGTGTAAGGAATCGTAAAGGGTTTTCACTTTTTGGTAACGCAAAAGTACTAATGGCTGAAATCTTGAAATCCACTTAACACAAAGTAACACTACCAAACACTGCTTATATCCATTTATGACTGATGATGATTTTAACTCAGGTGAAATTGTTAAACTGACAAGTTTCAAGCTGCAAGTAATGTGCAGCAAGAGACTGGATGCAAGCGAAGCAGAATTTCAGGACACCAAAACTTCACTAGATCTGCTGATGCAAAGACAGCACAAGTGCTCACACATACTATATTTTATTTTGAAAATCCCCTCAGGCAGAGTAGGTGTGAGATTCGAGTGAATAAACAGAAATAAGTAATAAAATATACCATGTCTTAAGTCAGCACAACACATTCTAAACTGTAGCTCTTAGCTGTAAGCGAGCAGCTTTAAATGAGACTGAAGTAAGCAGCTGATTCCAGGAAATCGATAAATTCAGAGCAGCCTAGTGTACATATTGGGCAGAATGTGACAACACCAGCAAATGTATTTTACTGATGGTGTACATGACAGATGGAGTGAGACCAGAGTGGAGTAGCAGTGGGGGGAATTTGTCAGTCCTGCAGACCAGAGGCACCATGGCATGCTTAATCATCTCTGCTTTACGCTGCTGGAACAGTGGGTGTGTGGGTTGGGCAGAGCTTCCACGTCTGGCTCTTTTCCAGACGAAAGACCATCTTCAGCCGCTCTCGATCTGAGGAGAAAACTGAATGGGCTTGAAGGTCCTGCGGCATCCTATCAAGCCAAAACAGCCGCCTTTAGCAGCTTTTTATCCCTATCGTAGGGAGCGGTAGGGGAGGGCTTAGCTTCGGCTCTACTGTCGAACAAAATGGCGAACCATCTGCTTTCAGTTGCACAGACAACATCCACAGTCGGCAGAGCAGGGCAGGGGGAAGAGGGAAAGATGGGACTGGAGATGGGGATAAGCCGGAGGGGTGAGAGGGGGCTGACGGCCTCTTTCTCTTTCTAACTACTTTTTCACAACATGTGCTGGGATACTACAACTCAAGGTAAGATAATACCACCATAGAAACTAAATGATATGATATTTATCAAATATAAATAAATAGCAAATAAATGCAGGGTAAATAGCAATTGTTTTTGTAGCACAGTCTAGTATGGTATCAAGACATTTTTTCAATGTATCGTTACATCCTTAATATTTCCACTTGGCCTGCAAATACCAATAATTTTCATTATCGTTTAATCTGTTGATCATTTTCTCAATTAATCAGTTATTTGGACCATAAAACATCAGAAAATGGTGAAAAATGTTGATCAATGTTCCCCAAAGCCGAAGGTGAGGTCATTTAAAGCAGTGTTTCCCAAACTTTTTTTTTTACGGGGACCCACTTCAACCCAATTCACAATAAGTCTTATCAATAAATCTTGTTAATTTGTGCATAAATGAACATTCCTGATCATTTTTACTGCCATTACTGCATCACCTTGTATTATCTTGACATGTTATTGAAATCATATACATTTTAAATACTGTATAAATGAGAAATAAATGTATTTAGGCTGAATTAACAGGCCATCTTATTGTTTTTATATAATTTAGCCTGATTTAGGGCAGAATTAACAGGCTCTCATTTTTCCCTCTCATCAATAGAACAATATACAAATTTTAAATCTGTCCACAATCTTTTATTTATTTGGTGACCCAAATAAAATCTCCTGTGACTCACCTGTGGGTCCCAACCCAGTGTTTGGGAAAGACTGCTTTAAAGTTTTGTCCACAACCCAAAGATATTCAGTTTACTGTCACAGAGGAGTGAAGAAACCAGAGAATATTCACATTTCTGAAGCTGAAATAAAACAATTTGGACATTTCTTCTTTATAAAAGAGACTCAAAATGATCAAGCAATTATCAAAATAGTTCGCGATTCATTTAATAGTTGACAACTAATCGATTAATCATCTACTTGTTGCAGGTTTAATCTCTAACAGGGATCATTTTCCTCAAAAACTGTAGTAATACCAGCAGTCTGCAGACAGACACACAAACATGCCAACAGACAAGTAAACAAAACAACGATGCCACTGGCAGCGACCAAAGTCCAAACTCCAATAAAACAGGAAGGCGGGACAGCGTAATCAATGCTGGAGCCACTATGTGCAAACTAATCAAATATTTTGATGAAAAGCTGCCAAAAAGCTTCCAAACTGTTGACCATTCTTTGTATTTAATTCCTTGTATTTGTATTTCCAGTCATTGTAGTACGCACACACACTACTTAAACATAAGCTTCAACTTTTAGGTCAAAGCTAAAAAAAAAAAAAGAAAAAAGAAAAAAGTTTACTTTTGGCAACTAACAAGGTTGTGAGTTGCAGGCTTTGGGAAAAAAAAAATCTCTAATGAACACCTCCAGAACGAGCTGCGTTCTCTTGATGTATTCTGAAGTGTTCATTGACAGAAAAACTCAACAGAGCGTATGTTCCCATACATCATTAAAGTGCAGGGAGAAAAATCTAAACCGAAACCTCGCTGAAACAGAACATAATGAAAAGAGGGAGATGAGAAGAGTTTTTACAACGGTGGGGGAATTCTGTCTTTTTACATAGAAACTTTTTCTTGTCCTGTAATCATCAATACTGTGCATCCACATGACAGACGTATCTCTTACTTAGTGACAAAAAGTAGACCGGAAAATAAAATTAATGTTCGCTTAAGTGTTTCTAACAGTTGCAACGGCGAACACACGCCTCTTTAAAGCCTGAATTTATTAGTGCTGAAACACTGCAGGCTCTTAACAACACAGCTGCGGAGTTAAAGAAGGAAAGGCGGTGTCAGAAACCACATTACAGTGTGGGAAGTCTAATCTATTAAGAGCCCGGCAGTGTGGGGAGCCCCCGTTTGTCTTTGAGAAATAGGAACCGCCACACCGGGCATCCAGCGAGAACAAGGCAGAGGAGAGCATGGGGCTAGAAAATGAGGTTGTCTGCTTGATAAGTATGGGCTGTTACCTCTGTCCCAAATCCACTTTGCTCAGCAGTCATAAAAGGTTTGGGAGACCAGCTTAAGGTGGTGCCCCTGATACGCTGCCTGGCTCTCTCCATCCCAGTTTCTCTTTCGCTCTCAGATGAGAGACAGAAAGAATGGCGACATGGAGCTACAGTGCTGTATTTCCCATCTTGAGCCGGCGCTGAAAACATATTTTTAGATGTTTCAGGGCTTACTGTCAAAGTGAGGTGTAACAGTAACCTGTAAAAACTGGATAAGCTGCTTGCGCAACATGTATTCTATAACGACGATGCGTTTTCTGTACCAGCCTGTACACGGTTTACAATTCCTGCAGATTTACACAGCCGGTCTCTGAGCGTTGGGGTGTAATATCCCCAGTAAAGGCAGTAAAAGAGGAGTGGGTGAGGGTCTGCTCTCCACACAAAGACCCCCTGTTCTCTCCTATTCTACCCTTGGCTCAGCAGGAAGCCTCCTCCCTCATTGACCCACCGTCTGAGAGCAGCCATATTGACTGCCCTCCTTTATTGAGCTGCTCTTGAGACAGAGCAGACCACTCTCGAAACCGGTCAACAACAGAGGCCCTTCTGTGGCTCGAAATCGGAGGACAAGGAAATCCTCGACTCAAAAGTAAATACACTTCATGGGCATTTACAACCACTGGAAAATGGTTATAAATAAACACTTTAAAAGGCTAAAAAGTGATAAAGGCTGTCAAAAGTGTTGATACTTGTTTTTAACGTGTTTAAAATGATGCAATACCAAGGCTGTCATGGTGAATTTAAGTTGGCAGCGCGGTATGAGGGACAATCTTTTGTTTCTTTTTGTAAGTTACTTCATTTATGATGTAATTTGGTGCAGTAACGCTGAGTGTAACTTTATCTGTAGAGCTCACCTGACTGCCCAGTGGTTAACTTTATGGTCTGCGCAAGCTAGCTGCTGGGTGCTAGTCATAGTTAGCCAACATTGCTAATTAATTCCTGCAGTTTGACCATTTCTTCTTCACATGTTGCAAGTAAATTCACATACAGGAGCAGCACAAACAGGCACCAGGGATCAAAGGGCTGAACCACTTGGCTTTCACATAAGAACAAAGCTAACACAGCTCACGCTGCAGTATAAACTTTAACAAAAAAGCAACATTAAAAAGCAGTTATACATCCAACATATTACTTAGTTGACTTCAAATGAGGCTCAACATCCACACGGTTTCTCTTGACTGTCCCTCAATATTCCAACAATAGTCCAACATCGTCCCAGCCAGCAGTGGGAGCCACATTAGCTTCTTAACATGCTAACGGAAAGTTCGGCAAGTTAACCTACAAAACAAACACGAAAACAACGTGACAAACTTACAGCCTCCAAGTTTTAAGTCAGGTCACAAACAGCCAGTATCGATTTATCCTACTGCTTGTCGAATATTTTGAAGCATTACTTAATTCATTTAACACAGACTGAAGTGTAAAACAAGAGGGAAAGATTTTTTTCATTATTGATTACAATGTCAATCATTTTCTTGATTAACTGATTAGTTGTTTGGAACAAAAAATGGTGAAAAACATTGATCACCATTTCCCAAAAGCCCAGTGTGGCGTCCTACAATGTCTTGCTTTGTCCACAACCCAAAAATATTCAATTAGAGAAGATAATCACATTGAAAAAGCTGAACATGGACTTTTTTTCTTTAACATATGACTCAAAACAATTAACTGATTATCAAAATAGTTGATTATTAATCTAATAGGAGACAAATAACTAATTGTTGCAGCTCTAACTGTATCAAAGTTTAAAATTCCGGTATCAATTCTTACTCCCATGTAGGAGCACGATATTCACACTCTTCGCTCTGTATTGCTGCTGTATAATGTGTCACCGGATCTCCGAGCTGAAAGACCTTTATAAGGAAACAAGGCGAGAGTACAAACCCATTAACGGCACATCAAGGATGAATGGAAGCCTTCCGCGCAGGTAAAGACAGAGGCGGGGGGATGGCAATTTGTAATGAACCTGAGCACTTCATTCGCCTCTCCCGTTATTTCCATCCCTCCACTGTTTGTCCTTCCACCCTCAGCGTCAGGGTCGCTCTAATGACACTAATGGAAATAGTTGTCTCCGCTTCTCTCCTACACTCTCCCCGCTCGTCTATTTCATCTTTATACCTCGACTCCGTCTCGCTGAATCCTTCATCTTCCCGGCCTTCCCGTCTGAAGCCCATCTGTCAGCATGAAACACCTGAGGGAAATAACAATGATCCAGAGACCAAATGTGGAGGGACAAGGTGTCTTTAATGGAGCAGGAGAGGCAGCGGCAGCTAACTTTATTTGAGGTATGTATCTATTTGGGGAAAGGAGGGAAAAAAAGTGCCCTTTTCCAATCAAAGGACAAGTACAGAGGTCCCCTCAGGGATTGTATTATAGAAGTTGAGGCGGTTGAGCTTACTTCCTTTCATTTTGTTAAAATTGACATTTGGCCACTTCACTTGAAACGAATCAAAGAAGTGCAGATTTGAGTGGTGACACCTACTTCATTACCGAGTGATAGAAAACAAAGGACAAAGGGGGCTCTCGCTCATTAAGACAGATCAGTGTTTTCAATGCAATGAAAACACATTCATCTCTTAAAAGCAGTCTTGAGAGCTGCCAGTTTTCAGGCGTCTGAGAAAAGACTAAACACCCTGCGAAAAGGATAAGCATGAAAGGCCGACTGTAGGTTAAAGAAAAAGGCAATCGCGCCGGCAAAAATGCGTACAGCAGTCCAGATAGCCAGTTGGAGCCATAGACTGTAAATTAAATTGATTGAAATCCTATTAAATATACATCTATGACTGAAACGAGGCATTTCCCCGTGCCCCCCTTCCTCTCCAGACGCGCACAGCATCGCAAAATGACAATAACAAGCAGCGATGAGTCCTCCACTGTAAGCTGTTAACAACTGTTAATAACTGTCAGTTGTCTGTTAATATAAAATTAAGCCTATTATCCTGGAAACAAAAGCCCACTGCTCCTAAAATACACACTCTGGACTCTGAGTTCAGTCACTGTCTGTCAGACTCCATTAACATATTGTTCAATTTACCCATTTTAAACACTATCATTCAGCGAGCATTCAAAATTAATTTGAACTCTAATTAACGAGAAACAAACAAAGTAAAACATTTATTGGCCACACAGTGCATGATGGGTATGACGTTCACCGTATCCGAATTTGCATAATCACGACTACACCTCTGCTTTATGCAAATGCGGTCTGGTCAATGAAACGCAGCAAACTCACAAAAGTCCGATCAAACTATGCAGTTCTGATCAAAAATGAAACCAAAATGTTGTCAGAAACATATTTTGGTTTACTGTTTACCTGAAAAATTATAAAGTTTCTGACCCGGCCGCCATGTTGAAAAGATTTGAGCCAAAATCAAGCACCGCCCACTGGCCGGAGCGCGGGGTGGTCCGTTTATTACAGCAAATATCTTACAGATTTCTCCTTTAGAGCCACCATGATGAGCTGAAAGTAAAGTGAAATAAAAGTAAAGTTGGATTTGTCGCTCTTTTTCCTGATCTGTGACAGAACTTTGTCAGAGTTTGTGTGGCCGCTCAAGTATTCCTGCCAGGGAACAATGCCTGACATGCCTGAGGGAGGTGGCTATGATCTGGGATACCACAACCCACTGATTCTGGTATTCTCAGCGTTCCCCCGCAGCAGCTGATGAAATGAGAGGTTGAGGCCAAGCCATAAAGGGATGGACAAAATGATTGGGGCGCCTAGCGCTCACTGGCTGTCCTGCGCTGGCACCGGCTCAACTGGCAGATTAAAAAGAGGAAAAGGATCCAATTTTTTTCAGCTCGCAGTTCTCTGTCATCCTGTCTGCTCGCTGCCATTGTAAAACTCTGGAGGCCCGGAGAAAACATGACAGGGTCACAAGCGGGGCTGAGTCACTGCAACAACATCAGCTTTGGTTTCACTGAATACTGCCAGAAAATGTCATTCTAATACAAATGTCAGTCTCTCTTTAAATCAGATGAAGATAGATCCCCCCTCAAATGACTCGCTGGTTAATAGGATTAGCAAAGGCATTCAGTGCAAGAGTCCAGCCCGGCAGTCCAGCAAAATATCAAACTTAAAAACAAGCATGTCCAATGTGCATGACTGCTAACTACGGGGATTTTTACTCTCTGTTATCACACTGCACTCTTACTCTTCAGTAATGGAGACATGCAACAGTATAGCAGTAATTAATGCGTACCTAATCCCTCTTTCCTTATTACCACACACACTGACCCCTGTTTCCTGTTTGCAGTGAGACGTTTAAGCTAAGACCACCTCGGAGACGGGACTCTTGCTGCAGCCCCCAACAGACTTACACTGCAAAACTCTGTGTATAGTTTTTTTCTATTCTATTTTATCTTATTTATCTTGGATGTTATTTTCATTTTTTATTTTTTTACTACATTTCCCCCTTGTGCTTCTGCTTTTTTTCTGCTGCTGTGTCAAATCAAATTTCCCCAACCGGGGATCAATAAGGGTTCATCTTATCTTTCTGGTGAGTGTGTAAGCTAAATATTCAGCACTCTGCTTCTTTTTTTTTTTTTTTTGAATGTTTTTCAGACAAAATAAGAAATCTGTTCTTAAAGTCTGTGATTGTCATTTTTGACTTTGTTAAATGGATTTTATGGACTAAACCAAGCTGAAGGTCACGGCGTAAAATGCACACCGAGTTTCCTCAAATGTTAACAGGCAGAACAGAGTAGGGGACGGCAACGACGTTCAGCTTTAAAGCACAACAGCTACCTCGCTGATGGTTAAAACTACAAATCGGTGCAAAAATGCGTATTAGGCTCAACATAAAGCACTATGTTCTGCACAGAACATGGTGCAAACACTAACAACAAGTAAGGTTTTCATTTTAAATCCATGGTTTGTTGGGTTCTTTATCAGGTTAGAAATGTAGACGTTACGGTAATTCATGATGATGATTTGTAAGTCTGGGAGCCAAAAAAGTTTGGGAACCTCCAGACTAAAAGATGAAACAGAAAATTAATCTCTGAAAGCATTTGTACGGATGAATGTTAGCTGAATCACTGGTCTAAATAAGAGCAGAACTCCAAGGCTCCCACGTCGCTGAGCCGAGCTTCTTAAGAACCCGGTGACCTACAAAATCTCGCCAAAACTCATTTTGCCGTGAGAGGAGATTACAATTAGAAGGACTGTTTGGCTTTTGGTAAATTGAACCACTTTTCTTACTCCGGCTTAGTCACTCAAACTCGGGTTCCTTTTTGGATGCAAATGGCTCCTCTGAAAAGCGGGGAAATAGTCCTTCACTGCAGAATGATTCATGCTTTGCACTCATTAGTGCGCCATTAATTTTTCATCAGCATTCACAACAATTACATTTGGAACCCATGTTTCTAAAATATGCGTATTTGTTCTGCTCTGCTGTAGCTGTGCATGTAAACAGGTTATACATGTAATCAACATGTGTTCTTATGAATAAAATTAGTGACTTTCCCAACATATTACCCTTAATTAAACTTGATCCCTGTTTTTAAGCGTTGGCCCCACAGGCCATCAACCACTAAAGCGTTGTTTCCAATGAAAAATGAGCTGGACTTCTTGGTTAGTTGAGGAAACTGGCGGCACACACCGCAGCAAATTACATCCTTAGTCGTTTCATATTCTCCCCATTTAAACTCCTGCTTCCCCTCACTGTCAAATTTTCACTCCTGTTTAATTTTTTCATAGTTTAGTTCATAGTTTTCCTTTTGTGTTTCTGGTTCTTCTGTCAGGATGGTGTTAACGGTGAACTTAGCAAGTGTTAATTAGGCTTTTTTAAACCCAGACTCCAGTCTACTTGCCCCTGTACAAACTGTTGTTAGTGGTTATTAAATAAGAACGACTAAATTTAATTGTCATAGTCAGAAAAAATGTCAGAAAATAATTTTAAAAAAAGTCCATCCCAGTTGTTCAAAGTCAAATGTGACGTCTTTAAATGTCTTGTTGTGTCTAAAACCCAAAGATATTCAGTTTAATATAATAATAAACTGAGAAAATAGGCTGAAAACAATTACTTGAACTATTAATCGATTACCAAAATAGTTTAAATTATTTTTTACTGCTTGCCTGGTCGAGAAGTGAGCTCCCAGATTTACTTGCCTAACATGGCATGCCCCAGGTAAGTGGGCAATCCTTATTGTTGAGCCCTGCAAACACTGATGTAGATGAATCCATTTGGCTGATAAATAAACAAAGTGAAGGGCACTAAAACGTATGAAATGATCACTGTAGATTCAATGTGGAAGGAAAAATGAAACTGCTTAGGATACTCCATTATTTTCAGCATGTCTGAGTGTAAACACGTGGACACAACACAACAGGGAACACAGCACTTGAAGAATGGACTGAAGACGGAGCTTCCAACAGATGAGCGTGTCTGAGAGGGAGACGGAGATCCAGGAGGGATTGGGTAGACGGGGAAAACCTCTCTCACCTCCCCTGGTTGTGATAATTAACCAGCACTGATTGAGGCTCAAATTCCCCCTTCTTATCAGACTCCCCACGGGCCCACGTTGAAGGATTGGCCCGCTGAGACGAGAGCAACACAGACGAGCACGCTGTGAGAGCAGGTTTAGAGACGGTGCGTGGGTACAGTGTGAGGGAACGTCAAAAACACCGCCTCACGGTGAATAATTGGAAAATAAAATAGCCAGAAACAGCATGTTTCTCGGGCTAAATGGGTACCCACCGAGCAGTCAGACTAAAGGTTAAAACCATCACTTAATGTCAGTATTTCAGAATTGGGATAACCTTTACTGGTTACTTGAGAAAGCCTACTACAAAAATCTCCACGATGGCCACAGATGCCATTATCTGCTGCTTTTTGAGTAAAGTGCTCTTTAAATCGAACCTTCAGATGCTGAGACAAACTACACACTTAAAACGCTGTGAGGAAACAACACACAACACCTTCAGTTTTATAACTCTTGTGGGTTTTAAAAAATTTAATGTGACGATCGATAAAGAAGAGGAGAAATACACATCTCCTTTTGACCCACAAGATATTACAGCATCATTCAGATAAAACAGAATAATTTTCAACAACTTACATGCTCAGAGAGTACTGCTTAGCGTGTTGAACGAAGAAAGAACTGGGAATTATGAGAAAAAGTATCAATAATACATGTGATTTGTTCACTTGTTCACCATATTCACACATCAGCCATTTTTCTCTGACAGGAAGCTAAAATGTCGTACTGCTGTGTTCCAGGTTGTAAGTCACATGGAAAATCTGACCAACATGATTATTTCACTGCCTCAATAGAGCAGCAACTGAAAGGACAATAGATGGTGAAAAACTGGAGGGACATTCGGCCATATTTTAAGCCAAAACAACATATTTGACAACCCGCTGGCTACAGCAGCTAACATTAGCACTCATCCACATCCTAGCTAACGTTACTATCTGATAGTGTGTGATACCATAGGAAAAGCTTTAATTAAGTCTGAAATATCAACAGAAGAATTAAGAATTAAGTTACATCTTTCCTATTGTATCTTGTAACAATATCAAACAGTAACGTTAGCTAGGAGGTGGCTAATGCTAACGTTAGCTGCTGTCTAAAGGTAGCTAATGGGTTTTCAAATATGTTGTTTTAGCTTGAAATATGGCCCAATTTCCTTCCAGATTCCAGGCAGAAATCTTGTTCACGGACAAAGTGATATATTAAGTTTAATTTGTGTTATGTTTAGTCAGTGTTTGCCAACTTCTTTGCTCACTCTAACGGTGACTCTAACTCCAACATTACATATCATAGCTTTAAGCTAATGCCACTATTTTTTGACATTTTATAGATGTTGCAGCTCTTGATTAAATACAACAATCAGTTTCTATCTTTGTTGTTATTTGATAACCACTAATAAATAAAACAATTTGTACAGAGTAAAAACTGATGCAAGGCAAGTAAATTTCTGACTCACATGCCTGACTGGGGAAGTTTACAAAACCATAAACGTGATGAAACCTATGATTTACACCCCTATACAGTAAATAAAAATGATCCTAGGTGATAACACTGATATATTGGGAAAAATGCCCTAATCCACTCTCAACCTCGTGATTTTAGAAGTTTTTCATTAGCTCTGCCATGCAGGGATACGTTATCCGATCTGGTCGTAAAATCAGCGAGCGAGCAGTGGGCAAACACGGCCAGGAAGTAGTCGACATACTGGGCAGATTGAGCCGAGTTCCTCCTTTCTCTGTGAACAACAACAGATGAGATAGTCATCTGAGACAGGAAAGCACATTCATCTTGCCACCCACCAGCTCCACCCCATCCCCGCTAACCCCGATACTAAAGAAAATCATGTGGCTGTAATGAGATATCCTATAGATTTTTTAATGAAACACAATATTGCATTCTCTTGCCCCTGGTTTTTCGCTATCACACTCACTCACACAAACACACACACACAATCAGAGGAAAGAAAATCAATATAATCCAGTATGCCTTGCAAAGTCAAACACCCAGCAATTTATCAGCATTGGATTTCAAAGTCTGGGTCTTTGCCTATTTCGTCCTTGACTGCTGTCATCTTGTCATTTTTGGCTCTTTTTTTTTTTTTTTTTTAAATCACAAGAGAAAAGAGTTGAAAGGATTGCGTACAGTACAATTTCCCCCACACGGGGCTGTAACAGTTAAAGCAGCATTTGGTATGAGGAGCCGGGGATGAAAGTGCAGGCTACTGGAGGTCACATCAAGCCGTTCAGCTGATCACAGTCTCTGGCCCGGGCTCCTTTGAGCGGTCAAGTGTGGCCAATCTGCCTCTGATAAGCTCGCTGCCAATTACCAGCCCCAGACACACACAAAAAAACATTTCAAACTATCTCAATTTCTCCCCTTGTTAAGATAAGCATCTGCATGCAAATTCTGCTAATTATGACAAGAAAGCTGAGTCAACCCCTTTCAAAGTCTCAATGAACAGTTACAGACTATTACACTGGCCAATTATTGTCATATAAACACAAATGCTAATTATTTTCCTTTTGAAAAAGAGAATTACCGCCACACGGTTGTATGCCTCCGCCAACCAGTCAAGTTACAGTTTACATCCATGTCTGTCCGGGCTCACGTATGACTTGACACGTCTGATTCCGGTGAATAATTTAAAAAACAATTAGGCTCCGAGTCTGAACCAGCCTCGGAACTGCCTCGGTTGATGACCAAAATCTAACCAGTTCACCCTGGACGCTTCTACCAAGTTTGGAGACGTTAGCTCAAGGTGTTCTTGAGATGTTGCGCTCACGAGAATGAGACGGTAATGAAGTCACAGTGACAATGACCTTTGAACGTTCACTATTAAAATTTTCTCAGTTATACTCGAGTCCGAGTGGACGTTTGTACCAAATTTGAAGAAATTACCTCAAGGCGTTCTTGAGATTTCTTGTGCACACGAATGGGACTGACCATCGGATGGATGCACAACCCAAAAACACGACGTCTCCAGCCACGGCTGATGCAGGCATAAAAAAAGAATCCCCAAAGTCTCGACACAGTCTCAGATGTGTATCGTCTCTGTCACAAAAGACTCACGAGCACATTGACTTCTTTCTGCCTTTAACCTTGAACACTACCTCTAAAAACAGACTTTCATATAAGCAGTATGTATATATGCAGGGCTCCTCGTCCTTTGCTCTTTTTTGTTTGTTCTTTTCAGAGTGAGTTGTTTGTGGCTTCAAAGTGGTCGGTGAGGAGGTGCTGTTAGCGGGCTGCTGATAAAAGAGCAGCCAGTCGCTGCATGTTCACAGCGATTCTGAAGAAACCATTTAGCACTGGAGCACAGGAGAGATCAAAGCCTCCGAGCCAACACTGGGAGGGAACTCAATTACTATTTTACTTGAAACCGGATGTTACCCCTCCACAAAAAAACCCCTTAAAATAACTCTTGGACAAAATATCCAGGGCAACGTGGAGAAACAGGGTGCTCAGAAGGGAACGCGATCTGAAGACAGCGGAGTAATAAGGGTGGAGTTGTGTGGTTACAGGGGTTAAGTGTTTGCACCAGGGGCATAGTTAGATTACAAAATGAAGAGGCTGTGTGAAGCATAAAGGGAGGTCTCTTAGATATTATTACTGCAGTGTACAAGACTGTCAAGCTCCCTTTGATGTCATGAAAGCATCTTTTTTTTTTTTGCTGGAGAAAAAGCACTTTATTTGTGCCCTCTTCCAGCCTGCAGACATGGGCCAATTCCCCAGTCAGTCCACAGATACTTCAGCTGCCAACACAAATACCTTAAGACCACGACAAACAAGTTACAGACTGAAACTTGGGTTGACACGATAGCAAAGTAGACTGAAAGACATACCCTGGATTTACTTTGTTTCCAATTTAGAGTTTAAATCCTGCCCTAATCTCTTTTTCTGTTCATGTTTCCTGTCAATTTCCGATACTTAACAAAGCAGAACAGGCTATTAAAAGTCAATTTGGGAGAAGAGGAGGGGGGAAGAATATTCTCCGCTCACTGCATTAAGTGCAGGAATGAGAGACCTACCTGGTCTCTGTCCAAACACGGAGCTGAACAGATGTACCAATATCTGTAATCTGTCCGGAAACGACCTTTTAAAACCGAAGGGCTGACGCTGTGCCGTTTGGCAGACAGCGCCGAGGTGACTGGTGTTAAAGGAACGCTTCATCATCTGGGAAGGTTTTTGGAGAGAGTTGCCATGTTTGGGAGATATCGGGAGGACCGCCTTCTCTGCAGGATAATGGAACTAGATAACGCTCTGCTTGTGGTGCTCAGAGCGTCAGAAAAATAAATTTGAAAAACTCAACAGCAGTCTTTTTTCTTTTTTTTTTCTAGAAATCAGTCAAGATAATGCACAGGCCTTGTTGTGAGCAGGTTTATGCAGGAACTTCTTCTTTCTACTGAACTACACCTGACAAGCATGCATTTCTAAAGTCTTTTGTTTTGGTGCTTTGACAAAAACAAGCCGAGTGGCGTCTAGTTCCAGACGTCTCTACGGCCATACTCGCCAACCTTGAGACCTAAAAACCAGGGAGGATTTTTAAATCAAAGTTGGGGGTTTGTGAGTCCTCCTCCAGAAAAATTCATAGACATTTAAAAGGTCACATAATGTGCAAAATACACCTTTTCATGTTTTATTTTTAAATATGGTAATAAAAAAATATGCATCTCTAAAAAACAACAATGAGAAACTCCCACTAGATAGGCGACCGTCCCGCCCACTGAATACCTAGTGGATCACAGTGGGCAGTGCCTGCTCCTCTGAGCAGAGAGCTGACCAATCAAGAGCAGAGAGGGCTTTTCGGGAGGAGAGACAGGAGCTAAAATAGTGTTTCTGAGGCCAGGTACAAGAAAAATAATGTATTTCCTGAGAATTAAAGCTTGTAAAGCCTATTCTATTAGAGTCGCCCCCCAAAAACATAAAAACCCATAAAGTCCACATTTTTTGGCAAACACATGTCTGCAGATGACCTATAACTGAAGCTTACTGGCTGGAAAACACAATGGCACAGCAGCATTTACCCGTACTGAGTCCAATTTCAATTTTTATTACAATAGATGTTTTATAACTGTTTTTCTAATGGTGTGTTAGTTAGGCTGCTGTTAGAAAAATATGCCTGTTTCCTTTAAAACTGAGTATTTCTTTCTTTTATTGTTTGTCTCTCCGTCTCTCACTTACTGAGGAGGATGAGGCGTGCACATGGAAGTACCGCGACCCAGCTCTCTTCTGGGGCACAAAACGACAACTGGTGTAGCTGCATTGTTGTCTTGTCCAGGTGGAAACAATAGACTTTTAGAGTTGTAGGGCTTACGCTTACGCAGTACGGTGCCAGGACCAGATTGCGAGGAATGAAAAGGAAAAAACGTGGTGTGAAAATTTGTCATAAATTGGAAGAAATATGGGAGAATTGTGACCCTAGGAAGGAAGCCAGGAGAGGGCACTGAAAAATGTGACTCTCCAGTAAGAATCGGGAGGGTTTGAAAGTACGTCTACAACCATTGTTTCCAAATTTCAGCAAGTCTAGACAGATAAACACCAGGAACGATATGTATTTTTGATTTTGGGATGAACTGTCCCCTAAGCTTGTGTATAAAACTCTCACCTGCATAGTTAAATGTGAGTTAAATGCAGAATGACGTGCAGTGAGTTATTTATGTTGATGATATCTGCTGAACCTCTCCTCTCCTTCCTCTGGGACCATTTGCCGTCTCACTCAACAGGTCCTGCTTCCCATACATTCATTTTCATACAGCTCGTCCACTCCTGCTCAACCATTACACCTCTTTGTTTGCGCCTTTGTTCCACTGCAACCGTCTTTCTCTTCTTCTTGCTCCAGCGAGTGTGCGTCCTGCGCCCGTCTCTGAGGGTGTAACCCCAACAAAAGAGCCCGGAGGATGTTGTGGCGCTGCATGGCAGCGTGAACGGGATGTGAAGTATGGCTTAAATATCACCCACTGACAAAGCATCGCATCGCCACACACCCTCACAAACACTGAATTCTTGGTCACAGAGACTGATTCTGACATAAATACATGCATGTGACCTGCGCTGATACCCATTTTACAGTGCAGCATGAAAGGCCCGCTCTTTCTTTTTCCTGCCCAACAGAGGCTGAACACTCATTACGGAGTGAGCTTATCTCTGCTCTCAGTGCTGTCTGCTCGGACAGCGGGAGCTGCCCGGCCCGTTGTGGATGCTAATGCGGATCATATTGCAGGTGAGGAAGAGGCGCAGTGATGTGGCAACAAGACAGAGTAATGGGTTTTTTGTTGTGCAGTCAAGACATCAGGAAAAAAAAAGATCCAGCAGGACACAGCTAGGTTAATGTCACTCACTGCGTGTTTATGTGCGCATCTCAAGAGAGAGAGAGAGAAAAAAACCCACCTCATTTGTTTACAAAGAGAATTATGGCGATGTGGCCTCAATCAGTCTGGCTTAGATAAGGGCTGAATGAAAAAAAAGAGCCTTGTGTCCCAGCAACCACAAAGGGACGGAGCGACTCAATCACAATGAGTATCGTTTCTTACTGTCAAATCATTTTCACAACAATATCGCAGTGTACAATATATACTATGTGTCTGCATGTACACACAAAAGGTTTGTGATGGCCTGATATCAAAAGATAAAACCAGAAACTGAATTCAGATGAAAATGACACCTTGTCTTTTTTAGCTAACAGACACTGACCGTATGTCTTAGTGGAGTTGTTGAGGCAGAGGAGGAGTAGCAACTTTTGGAAATATTAGTCAGTATGTTTATTCAGGAGCTCAGTGTTCATTTGCAAATAATTTACCACTTGAGGCTGCCTCCAAACGTAAATCAGTGCCAGTAGACCCTCATGTTAAAATGTCCAACTTAACAGCAGAAATAAACATGTTTACAGCCAGGTGGAAAAAAAAAACAAAAACAGCAGACTTATAAACAAAATGAATGATGAATGATGTATACTCTTTATTCACTAAGGTACAAACTTGCTACTCAACCACTTCAGGCCTCGTGTCCCCGTCTGAACCCGCCGTGTCTTAGTCGTCCCTGAAGTCAGACCCTGTAAATCACCTCGTTATTGTATTTCTGGTTGTCAAACTGACCTCTGTCAGTCTCTGAGGCTTAGTTCCAGTCGAATAGTACCGCTAACTCGGGTTCAGCGATTTGACGAATATATCACCTCTCAGTGACAGGCAGAATCCATCGCCAGTTGTTTTTTGGGGGGCAACTTTTTGGCGATATTTCTTATTTTGTTTTGCTAATACAATAATTGCACAGTTGCATGGACAATGGCTGGTTGGAAAACTACCATGTCGCTCAACCACACCGCTAAGTGAGCTAACTAGCTAATGCCAGCTACTGGAATAGCAGCAGTGGGCCAGTGATCACAGAGTCACAAGAGAAAGGGTCCGTGTTGCAACAATCCCCCGGGTGCAACAGTGACGCGCAGCTCCCAAATGGAAATTGAGGCGTGTTTTTTTCCCTGCACCAGTTGATTAAACTATTACAGGGCAGCCCTACTACTTTCACCGACTAACTCTAATTGATTTAGTTTTTATTTATAGCTTTAAGATGCTTCTTGCAGTCCTGGGTGTGAGAGTTTGCATTCAAAGACGTCTGACTGAAAGCAACAGAAAGACATTACTTGTTTCCGCAGCGGTGGCTCATTTGCTTGCAGCGATTATTCCATATTATCAGAATCAATTTGGCAGCCCTCCTCTGACAAGACAGTGCTATCTGTGCAATTGCTGGTGCGTCTCGGAGAGTTAGATAGATGAATCCCATTTCCTGTACAGTGACGGATTGTATCTTAGCTCCATTGTGTGATGTGATCACGTGCGTGTGCGTTTCTCTGGGCGTGCGTGTGCACAGACCACAAAGCCAGAGATTTAGCCCATCAAAGGGAGTCCCCCACCCCACCTCCCTCACCCTCCCACCTCTCTGTCTGTATCTATCTGTCCCTCTCACAATAAAAACACAGGAAGCAGAGAGCGTGAGCACTTGACACAGACTTGTGCTGTGGCAGATTTGATCAAAGCGCAGCTGAAATTCCCTCTTAAGTGTCAGCCAAGGTGTGTAAACAGACAACCACTGACCATGACCGGCTCGTGTGTGAGTGTTTACAGTGGATCATAAGCAGACGTAATCTCTTCCAGAGCAATCTGGTCCCAGTTAAACCCCACCAGTCCTCACTGGTGTACCGAACAGCATCACCGATAAGGCTTGGGTGAAGTTTCATCACTATTGGCTCAATTGTGGCGGTCGAATCTGCTCCTTATTGGGCGCTCTTATCAATCATCTCAGTGAGGCTTGTATCAAAGGAGCATCAATAAAAGATGAGAGGATTATGTATTTAATATGCTACATATAGCTTACGTGGTATAGTGGTCATAAATAATTCACCGCAGAGGTACTGGATAGGGGCTTGTGTATCGCTGAAGCAACACTTTTCTGTCATGTTGAGGCTCACTTCTTGACAGTCTTCTAAATGAAAATTGCACGCTGATATCAGTCGTGAAAACTTTATCGAGAATACACTTTGAAGTCATGACGAATTGTGTGAGTTCGTCTCAAGGTATTGACCCACTCAGCGCTCACAAACAACAGCACATCCCTCCCCAAACAACAGTGTTTCTCAATAATTTCTTCCCCACAATCCTGATGTATAATGAGGTGTGTTTCTCCAAGTGTGTGTGTGTGTGTGTGTGTGTGTCTGTCTGTCTCAGCCAAACCAAGCTGTTGAGTAAATAAGTGGCTGAGTGGCAGCATCTGATGAGCAGTAATGATTTGTGTGCAGTGCAGTCCTCCCCCAAGAGGGTTTCATGCACACCCCCCCACCAAACCCACCCAAACACCACACTAAGGCGAGAGCTGCAACCGTAGGGGCACTCTGGCCCTGAACGCATCTAATCCTCAACACAAGAATAAGGCCCCTGTGCTCTCGGTGTGTGTGTGGTTGTGTGTTTTTCATGGAGCATGCAGCAGCACCCCATGAATGTATAAATATACAAGTAGCTGTTGTCCCCAGTTGGCTGTGTGTGTGTGTGTGTGTGTGTGTATGAATGAATATATGCCGGGCTGACAGGTTAAATAGAGAACACATCTGCAGGGACGTATTTGCTCAGTCATGCAGATGAGTCATTAGCAACAACAACCAGCACAAGATAAACTGTAAACTACACTAAAGGACATTAATTGCAATTATTATAATAATGTTAAATTCAGTTTAGAGTAAAGTTAATCTGCAGCTGATGGAACCATGCAGGCTGCACAGAGACAGCAAACAGAGAGCCAATTTACATCCAGTCTTCTTATCTTTCCTGACCTTCTTCACAGGCAGGGAGAAGTGATGCTATACAGTGCATGAGACTTTAAAGGGACGGTTTGGATTTATTGTGGGGTTGTATGAGGCTCTCATTGATCGTCAGTATTTTAGCTACAGTAGATGCTGGCCCAGTTTGGAGAAGCAGAGAGGGGAACAAGCACGGAAGCTACACAATGAACTCTCTCCAACCCAACCAAACTCCATAGACAAAATCAGTAATTTTACCTCGCAGAACACAGGAGTTGCTGGTCTACCGCTGCCTTGATCAGTTAGTTTGTTTGTGTCATTTTGTAACTTCAGTAACTCTGAACTATCCATTTAAAACACCAAAGTCACACAATAACACAAATAAACTTACAAATCAAGGCAGCAATAGTCCAGAAATTTCTGTGTTCTGCAAAGTAAAATCACAGATTTTGCCTATGGAGTTTGGTTGGTGTGAAGAGAGTGATATTGGGTTTATAGAATGGCCGTTTCCTGTCTGAAAAGGCTCTCTGACGGCAAGGTAAAGCAGTGAAAACATTCATAACATAGCCTCCACCACTTCAGGGACCAGTGTGTAGGATTGGCATCTAGTGGCAAGCATATTGCAAAAACCTTGTGGAAGATTATACACCAATGAAAACATACTTATGAATATTATGTTCCATTTCTGCCATATTCTGCTAATAAATCCCCCTAAATCTTTAAATTACTATTGGTTTTTTAAAGGCAGACCCTTTTCCTTTAGCTGTACCTCTTGCAAGTTTACATTAAATAATCAGAACTATTCCTTCAATTGCAATTATAATGTTAAATTTAGGTTAAACTTAATCCACAGCTGATGGACCCATGTAGTATACACAGTGATAGCAAACAGAGAGTGCATTTACATCCAGACTGCAGTCACTTCCAGCCTAATCTTTCCTGATCAAACAATTTACCTTCTTCTCTGGCTAGGAGAAGCGATGCTACAGTACGTGAGACTTTAAGCTCTAGGAAAACAAAAACACTATTAGTCACCACAAATAGTTTTCATATTTAATAGCCTCTCTCAACCAGAGTGCCTCTCGCTGGGTTCCCTTGTCCGCTCCATCACGTCTGAGTGTTTGGTTAAATTATTAATGCTGCCCTCGCAGACTGCAGGTTAGCCAAAAGGCATGACTGTAGTATGTAGTGCGCTGAGGCCACTCCAGCCCTTGTTTACATGCTTGTGGGGATTGTGACTGAGTGTTCACCTGCTAATCGCCCACAGTGATGTCAGTTGTGCTGACACGGTTGCTATGGATTTACACGTACACCCAAAGCATTCATACATATGTGTCCCTGTATATAAACACAATACAGGCGGAAATCCACATGCGGCGTGCACCCGAGTGGATTGGAAATTCATGGCTGCGGCTTGCAGAGGTTTCTGTGATTAAAACCGAGCACTGCAGGAAAGCTGGAAGTGCACATGCTGGGAGCAGCTGTGGTGCAGCGATACGAGGAGCGGTCTGCCCATTGGAATTAGCTCAGAACACAGAGCATAATTATCTTCACAGGCAGGTAACAGCTCCACTCTGTGCTGCTGGGTAAGGATACTCGCACAAAAGTAAACAAAAAGAAGAAAGCTAATGTGGAGGGAGGTGGTGGAGGAAGGAATAATTGACAGTAAGGAGCTGCCCACTGATGCATCCCAGTATACCTTTATTAACATGTAGGTGTCAACTGGGTCAAACCAGGTTGAATGTTTACTTAAAAATGTATCGACAGAATTCTTCCTGCTGACACCTCGTCTCCTCTTGGTTCAGAACGGTGATCTGAGCAGAAATGAGCAGTTATTAGACCTGCAACATAGCAACAACTGCACTTCAAACTTTGCTACAACTTTGTTTTAATCCGTTATTTTTTTTAGCGTTATTGCCACAACATGCATCACCAGCAGAAATACACTCACAGAAATTTGGAAAAGGAAGTGCTGTGTTTGGTTTAAAGAGCAGCAATGATCAACAATGCACCCGGCGTCTTTCCAACAGCCAGCCAGATCAGCCGGGGCCGAACACCAACCATGGGTTGTGTGACCACCCCAGGAGTAGAGACCCATGCTAACCCAGCTTTGGACTTGAAGCTTCTCATGGCTAATGTCTGACTGGGAAAATGAAAACGATGAAATGCGACCAAACAACAGAAAAATCAGCTCACTTGAACTGCTCCAACACAACATACGGGATCAAACACTTGACATTAACAATCAATGAAAGTTTTATCAAAATCACAACATGGCCTCATGCAGGAGGTGCGATATTTGTTAAAGGCCAAATGTGTCAAAATACAATTTTTAATTAAATGTTGTGCTGTAGAGGTGCCCTGGCCTTCACATCGTATTCTACAGACTCAAGAAAACACCTTTATCCCACCATACAGCTACTGCAAAATACTCTCAATAAGATATCTTTTCAAAATCATTCAGCCCTCCTTGACGGGCGGACCGTGTTCCGAGCCGACTGAGTGCAAAAGTCAGGCAGGACAAAAGGAGGAAGGCTCTGTGTTTACACTGTTGATGACTCGAGGGCAAATGCAGTCAAAGTCGATGGACAATGTTTCTCAGATGTTCAGCTTTTTATGTGAAGTAAAAATTGAAAAAACGCACTACGGAATTATTTCCTGGGTGTATACGTGCATATATATGTCGGCCTATCAGTGTTGTCACGATACTGAATTTCTCATTTTGATACTGTTTGATACTACTAATTTTTATTAGAGAATTAATATAACAAAGCTATGAGAAGACAGATATTGCAAATGAGATGACTGACGAGAAGAAGACAACCCTGTGAGTAAGTTAGGA
Source organism: Lutjanus campechanus (assembly GCA_027495735.1). NCBI lineage: Eukaryota > Metazoa > Chordata > Actinopteri > Lutjaniformes > Lutjanidae > Lutjanus > Lutjanus campechanus. Next base: position 41,773 of record JAJHUR010118904.1, read on the forward strand.
GAGCCAGTGGATACTACAGAGGTCTGTTAAGTACATTTTACTTGCATATTTAGTATTGATATCTATTTCTGACAATGCTAGGGCCTATATAAATAACTATTTATTTTACACTTATCCTGTTCTATTCTAAATTTATTAATCTGTGTATATGGTCAATGTGCGTGTGAGCATTAAAGGACTACAACACTCATTTCATTGTGCAAACCACCATTTCATTTCCTCTTTGTTCAAGTGAGTAGAAATGGTTTCTTGAAATCTGTGTCGTACTGAGGCTCTGATAAAGGCCGGACAATTATTACGAAGGAAAAATAAAACAGCGTACACAGATATTTGGAAACAGTTCATTGAGTTGCGACAAGAGTTATGCGTCGCCTTCTCTCTGCAGGCGAGAGCTCCATGCTGAAACACAAAGAAAAAAAAAACGTGAATGTCAGGGCAGTGGAAAAAAGGATTTTAATGGCTTCATTTGACTCCTGACAGGACTCTGGGTCGACTCCAACTCTGCCTTTGATGGGTGGTAGGGATCCAGGGGGCACCTTTGTTCAAGCGCTTAGGCTCTGGCACTTTAGAGAAAAGTGAAACTATGAGAGTAATTTGGCAAAGCAGTGTGTGTGTGTGTGTGAGTGTGTGTGTTGTGTGTAAGTGTTGTAAGATGGGGAGGGTGGGGGTTACGGGGACTACTTTTATCCACATCCATTTGGTTTCCTGTCATGAGCACAGACAGCACAAAGGGCGAATAGAAGACCCGCTCTGACGGGGGATTATGGTAATGGGCACCTAAGCAAAACGGAGCAAAGCTAACTGTCGCTACTGTTACCACGCACACAACTCGATTAACAGCATGCAGCAAAAATTGAAAACCTGCAAAAAAAAATAAAAAATAAAAAAATAAATAAAAAGACAAATATTCACAAACATCACCTGCAGGCACGGAGCACTTGTTTTCGGTTTCCTCCTCTTTTTCGGCTGCCTTAGAGCACGCCACATTTTCTGTCATATGAACCTGTTTGTACATGCCTCTGGGACTGGGATAATTAGCTCTGACGCTCAATCTATTTTAGGGACTAGCCAAAGCGCTGGCAACTGTGCACCATCACTGCTTAATACTGTACATGAAAGGCCTGAATGAATGATGAATCCATCCATTAGCATCAGGCTGCTGGAGTGTTACAAGACGCCGGGGCTCTGTTTTCTCCCTTTTCTTTCCGCGTTTGCGGGGAGGGAGGAGGAGCGGCTGTCGTGTTGAAAGGCAGGGGTGATAATTGGTCCTGGCTCTTTTGATGTGCAGACAACGCCATAATCCGTCCTAATCATATTAAAGGGACCCAGCTTGGCCGGCGAGGGCCATCCAGCTATAGCCAAGATATAGGTAATACTGCTCGGCTTCAATCTGAACATGTAGTAAGAAGCAACAAGCTGTCAGTCTAATTGGCTATGATTAAGAAAATTGCCCTCCATTCTGGCTCTGAGATACTTAAAGCCACAGGTGTATTGTGCTCCTGTCTGACATCATCTCACTGTTAAAGGAGAAACCTGTATTATATTTACTGTAATAAATCAGAGATCAAGGAAACATGTTAAGTTGAAATGTTTGCTTCTCTGACAACAGCACTACAGCTGCAGTGTGCCTCGTTGAAATATCCATTTCGGGTCAAAAGTGTTTTTGTTTGCCAGTTTGACATTAATTAGAGTTAAAATTAATGCTGAATGTTTTCCAAATGAGCTAGTGTCTGTTTATGACTTGTAAGAAATCATTAATAATCTTGGAGAAGGAGCAGATGTTTATAACTGTTAAATTGAGCAAAATGTTAATGGAGTTTGGCAGGGAGTCCAGAGTGTGTATTTTTGGAGCAGTGGGCTTTTGTTCTCAGGATAACAGGCTGAACTTTACATTACCAGACAAGTGGCAGTTATAAACGGCTGATCAGCTCACAGAGGAGGACTCGCTCTCGCTTGTCATTACGATGCTGCACGCGTCTTGCGCTCCTGCAGCCTGTCTGAGTTTCCCCAAGTCTGGGGAGGATGTGGCGGCGGGGGGGAAAACAACAGATCCAGGGTTGGGTCCCGAAACACAGTGCCAACATCGTACAGATACCGTGCCGATCAAAATGCAGATTACTGTGCCTCATTTTGTTGCCGCGTGCCTGAGCTGTGGATTGAAATAGTTGCCCTCTGGCGCAGACGTTACAGATGCATCGCAAAATGCACAATTCTGTTTTTATTTTCACGTGTAGAGTCTTTTCACTTATTTTCTGCTCTTAATTTTGGGCTCATATTGCATTTTATTGTTTTTGTGATACTTTGTTGTTTTTGTGTGGACTCCAGGAAGACTAGCAACCCACTTTGTGGAAGCTAGTGAGGATCCAAATAAAGAATAAGGAATAACATTAAGTTAATAACTATATTGTTCAATTTCAGGTTCAGGTTTGCCTTGGCAATAAACACTTTAGCACTTGTACTATAAAAAACCCAAATGATAACCAGAGTATTTCAACCAATCCAGCAATAACTTCCAAAAAGGTTACAAAAGTGCTTTATAAAGACATAAAGACAAAAGACAGACATGCCAAACAGTCAGTTTAATATACAGTCTATTGTTCCATCTCACTATTTGGACTGCTGTGCTTATTTGTGCATATTGCTCCTTTAAGAAAATTGTTCTCTACTCTTGGTTTCTTTTAACGTCCACATCACCCACAGGTGTATTGTGCTCATGTCTGACATCATCTCGCCGTTAACCTTTCAGCATTTGTCTTTGTATTCGGGCAAGAAAAGCCAATCAAAGGACAGACATCAATCCCTAAAGGTGAAAGGCTTAATGAAAAGGTTCAAAAGAGATCTTAGAAGCATACAGCTTGTCATGTCAGCAGGAGGACAAAGGACTGAGACGGGAGAATGAGGCAGTCTGGGACCATGTGTCCACACCCTGGGGGCCCAGCCAGTGATCTCACTGTCCTGGGAGGCCAATATGGCACTTCCTGCCGGCACCCTGGTGCGCGGCACCGGGCACGCCATAGGATGGTGTTGTGGGCATATGGCGGTACGGTATCTTCTGTTTAGCATGCTCGGGATCTTTCCTGTCGCTTCTCAGAGCTGCAAATCCTTCGAATTAGTCGTTCGTCCCATTTTCTGAGAGCAAATTACCACTTGCAATTATGTTTCATCAGCTCACAAGGGGGAGAAACATCTATCTGGCTTGATACAAGTTGTTAGTAGACATGTCATGTAAATGAATTTGGACACCTGGAAGGGATTTAGACATCAAACACTGCTCCATCAGCTCTTTAAGAAGCGAAATAGCGCAATATATCAACTATGAAAGGCTTGTCTTTTGATATATAGTGTTGAATGATCAGAATCTGCACATCTGTGTGCATGTCTGCAAGGAATATTATCGTACAAGGCTCAGGACACGGTGGTGTTAATCCCTCAGCAGCCCTGCCATGTCCCTTAACAGTGAAGCATGCAAACTAGACCTGCAATTCATCAAACTGTTACCAAAATTTCAATATGGTCGAGTGTGTAGCCTTGATCTCCACATGTAAGAACACGTTTGGTACACACCCCAACAAAAATCACATAATTGTGATAATTTTCAGTGAAAATTAAATGTGCAATGCAAAGATGATCATTCCAACTAATTGCAAATCATATGGCAATCTTATAGCATTTATCAAAATAATTGCAATATGATTTTTTTTTTACCATACGGTGCAGCCCTAATGCAAACACACACACACACATATGTAGTAGTAGACTGTATTCTAATGGTGAGAAATGGATGATCTCAACCATACAGAGCAAATTACATATGCTGTCTGGGACAATCAAGCAGCAAAGTCTGCTCCTCCTCTATGTTCTTTATTCTGGGAAAAAGACACACACACACACACACACACACACACACACACACACACACAAGCTTCATAAAACACTGACTTCATGTCTTGACATCTTTTTCTTCTCGCAGCACTATCCACCAACAAACATTTAGACTGTCAGTGCAATGACTGTCTGTTACAGTCTGCTGTAACAGACTCTCCTCTCCGTCTCTGATCCCATGCAGCCTAACATGTTAGCAAGTGTGTGTTTTATTACTGTTCAAGGGTTTTAGTGTGTGATTGAGCACCTGGCTTCAAACTCCAATCAGCATCACAACAGAGCTGCTAAAAGTGCCATCTTTGTACAATCTGAAGGGATAAAAATAAACACTAGGGGACATTCATGATAGATTTTTGAGGAGTGGTTCTCAGCGAATCTGATTATTTACTGTTTTTAAAGAGTTAGAAGAAGGAGTGAGTAGTAATGAGGTTTTTTTTTTAAGCAATGAGATGCTGCTTGGAAGCAAAGTAAGCACCATCAAGGAGCAAAACAGAAAAAAAATGCAGCTATAAGCGACAACACCTGGCCACATCTGGCTGCACTATTTACACCAAAATCTAAAAAAGACAACAGGTCCTCCTGAAAAACACTGAGCTCTCCACTTATAAAAACTCCTCTTCTAACCTCCAAAAGCACACTGAAGATGCACATACTGTAGATGAAAATGGAGTTAACATTAGCTACGTTCATTTTTCATGTGCCATGTTATCTACGTAGTTGCTAGCCAACGTTAGCCATGTTATTTTTTTCTTGTGTGAAGTTAATCTATGTAGTTTGTTAGCTAATGTTAGCTATGTTAATTTTGTATGTGTAATGCTGATTTATGTAATACTTGTTGTTAGCTAGCTTAAGTTAGCAATGTTACATTTCATGTGTAATGTAAATACATATAGTTAGCTAGCTAACATTAGCTATGTTAATGTTGCATGATTATGACATGTATTTATCTTGTAGCTTGTGGACTGTTGGGCTTTAAATTTTGTGTGCTGATACTTTGAGTAATTTATTTTCCAACTCCGTCTTTGTACATTTACTTGAGTACAGATTTTCAGTGTTCTATCCACCACTGGTTAGACGTCTTCTAAATATGTCTCTAATTCAGCCAAAGAGCGTGTTTGTAGCTGCCTCACTGCTGAACAATAAATCTTCTTCAAGTTGTTGATCTCGAATTGTACAAGAGGTTGCAATGTATCAGATATTGTCAACTTCTGTCCGATGTCACATTTATTTACATTAAACTCTGTGAAAACAATCTCATCTTCCAGTCACAGTAAATCCCAGTTCGGCTGAGATAAGACGGAAGAATCCATGCAGGGTCTCACCGGAGCATCTCTGGTTTTTAATTCAATGAAAACAGATTAAATATATTATGATAATCAGGATTTATAATAAATGCTATTAATTATGAGATTTTAATTAATTTACAGACAACATTTTAATTACAAATAGATTAGCTTTTAATTCGCATTGGGCATTGCTGGCCTCTTTTGAATCGGCTACGAGTACGGCCACTGTGTCGTGATACCCGACGTAATCCTCCAATCACACAGGCCTCGTTTGTGCATGTGTGTATCCGTGTGTGTGTGTGTGTGTATAGCTCAGAAATGGAGGAGGATGGTTGGGGGGGGCGGTGTTCTGGCATTGTTGTAGGAATCAAATAGCGTTGCCATGGCGACCCTCTGGCAGTGGCAGCCTCTTTGCAGTAACCAGAGAGTAAAGACCCCTAGGGACCCCCTTACTTCCCCTCCCCTCACCCCTCTAGCCTCCGGCACGTTTGTGGAGGGGTCGCGGGGATCCAACTGGGGGTGTCTGGCACTGGTGAAGGGGGTGGGGGGGCGGGCCTCCTTTGAACAGACATGCACAAGCAAACCAATAGACCCTCTGTCCGTTTGAAAGCCCCCTCGTCATCTCAAAAACGAGTTTCAATTTTCATCTGCGAGTTTGCTTTCAAACATCAGCGTCCAACACAATGAGCCAAAACGAGAGCTGGAGCCTGTTGATAGACATTTGGAGAGCTGGAGGACGGAGAGTGGAGGGAGGAGGGGGGGGACACTCTTACTGTTTGAGCGCAAAATAAGCTACATGTGTGTGTGTGTGTGTATGTGTGCACATTCACTCACACACGCATGCACACACAATCACTCTCACACCAACCCCCTCCTCTGCCTAACACAGGTGGGTATTGTCTGCAGCGTGGGGCGCTCCTGGCAGCCGGCCAGCTCGGCTCAGTCACTGGGCTAGTCCTGCTTCAGTCGGCTGGCTGCGCAGGTCCGCCACGGCAGACTAAACGCTCGGTCCGCCGCGGCAGACTTTAACCGTTTCCTATCCATCACGGCCTGATTGGGAAGACTTTGACGTTTTGCACACGGGTCAGAATCAGAAAGGGACTCCCATGTTGATGCTGATGCTCAAACAATCTCTTTCAACATGTGTGAAATATGAAAGCACTAAACACAGGAGGGTGACCAGACAGCCCTGAATTACAAGCAGTTGTAATGAGTCCAGAATCCTCCTTTTTGTCCCGAAAATTAACTTGTTATAGTAACAGATATTTTAAAAATTATAAAAAATGTATTTGTTTTTAATTGCTTTCATTACTTATTTTTGTCTCACTGCTAATTCATGCACTATTACCTATTAACACTGTTAATTTTACGTTGTCTTAGCCGTGTATTCTTCTCAAACTGATGGTGCCAGGTGGCAACAAGAGGGAGTTGAGTCTAAGGACGTGATGACGTGCGTTTCTTGTGCAGCTCTGTGTTTCCCCACAACACCACCATTAAATGACCCGTTTGCTCCTGCCCATCGCTTCTGAATGTTGATTTTGGCATATTGTTATCTGTAACTGACCGATGTTGTGTGTGTGTGTGTGTGTGTGACTATTATTATGATAAAGATCCAGCCTAAGCATTTATTTTGATTTTAATCATCATCAACAAACTACATAACTATTAAAAAAAGTGTTTTCCAGGGATTTAAATAATTAAATAAATAAATCATGATAATGGTGTCGGCTATAATGTCCTGTGCATTTTTATAAAATATGTAAGAGTATTACTGATGTGTTTTCACTCCTTTATTGCACCGATTATTATCATAAATAACAGATTGTTGATGCCATTCAACCCGTTTTAAACTATATGACTGAGACTGCAGCCGCCACTGCCTGAGGAATTTATGGTGAGTAATAGGGCTGCAATTAACGATCGTTTTCATAGTCAATTAATCAGCTGATTATTTTCTCCATTAATAACTGTTTTAAAAAGGCAGAAAATGGTGAAAAATGTCAATCGGCGTTTACCAAAGCCTTAGATGACGCCCTCAAATGTCTTGTTTAACTCACAACCCAAATATGTTCAGTTTACTGTCAGAGAGAAGTAAAGAAACCAAGCAGGGCTTTTCTTTAAAAATGACTGAAACCGATTAATCGATAATCAAAATACTTGGTGATTAATTTAATGATCAGTTAATGGTTGCAGCTCTAGTGAATAATATGTGGAAAACAAACGTTTGTAAGCTCCTACAGCTTCATCTTAGCTGCTGAAAAGACGTTTAAAGCGACGGTAACACACGTGCCAGAACTCTGTGCTTCATATCATCCAAAGAATCTGCAACTGATCTTCATATGAATAACAAATCTGAATTATTCTATTTTAATCCTGCTGACATGACACGCCCAGTGCCCTGTCCTGGAATTCACCCAGTCTCATCTAGTCACACAGTAACACAGCCAAAAGCAGGCGTGTTACCTCTGAAAATAATCATAACGTCTCCACGCACAATTACATCCCGACAATGCCCCCACAGTGGAGCTCCTACCACTGTGAATCCATAAAGCTTTTCCTTCCAGACTGGTGCTCAGACTGGCTACCTGCGCAGAGCCTCGAGCTCCCCGAGGAGTCCTGCAGGATCTTTTGATTCAGCAGACGGCAGAAAGGACCATATATCTGTGAAAAAGCGTCTTCAATGCCCTTTTGTTCTCCCGTGGTGATGTCAGGTCAGTTAAAGAAAAGGAGAGCAGCAGTCGGCCGAGGAGAATGAACGGTGACACAAGAAGAAGAAAGACTTAACAGGTCACTGATTAGACCGTCAGAAGATCTCAGCTTTGCTACTGCACAGACGATTAAAAAAAAGCCAGTTTAAACCGCAAAATCTGACGTATAACTAATCTAATTACAGTGGAAACTGCCTGTATGAGTCAGAATCATTCCTATACAGCTGCTGTTTGCTTAAAGTAATCAAGTACTTCATTCACTCTCCTTTATTTTCATACATGACGACATATGGAAAAAATATTTAACTACAGTAATTATATTTTGATGGTACTCTGTCAGTATTGATTGATCAGTTACTTGTCAATTATCAAATTAATGGCAATGATTTGATTGAGTTTGAGTTTGAGTGATTCTGTAGGGTTAAAAAAAAAGGTAAAATTCTCTGATTACAGCTTCACAGATATATTCCAGTTACTCATTCCTCTATTATGATAAACTGAATATATTTGGGTTGTGGGCAAAACGAGACATTTAAGGACGTCGTCTTGGGCTTTGGGAAACCCTGGTCGACATTCTTCTGACATTTTATTGACCAAACTAGCTGATTAATCCAGAAAATAATCGACAGATTAATCGACAATGAAACTGACAGCTCCTTATTTAAATTGTAACGGTAAAATGAAGTCACTTTCCTCCTCAGAGCTCATGACAAACCACCAAAAACGAGCCAAGATGCAGCAGGGAAACTACAGTAAGAGTGTATTTTATATACAGAACTGTATTATAGTGTATTTGAATATATAAAGCAGAGTAATTTGATCAGCATCTGGAACAGCTGTACTGTCTGCGAAACAGTCGACAAAATCCAGTAAACAGTGAAGCTGTCCCTCTCATGACTTTATATTCAAGTAATAACTATAAAATTGTCAATTAGACGGTAATCTGCATGAGAAATAAAGAGAAAGAAAACGATTTGATTATAATAATCATCTGCTCAAAGTGATCATTTTGACTCTAAGAGGTGTTCTACTATGTTTGCATAATTAATTTTCTATAGAAGTGTGTTTCTGAACTATTTAAAAGAGCAAAAACTGTCAAAACTGTGCAGGTGGGAGGACTGCGCGTCTGTGTCAAACATCTTCAGAGGTCTATACGAGTTAATGAAAGTCAGAGGTGCAGCACACACTGGTGTAAATCTTCATGTGGTGTGTGTCACTGTCTCAGTGAGGACAGACACACACACACTTGTCACTATGCTTCCTATGCTAACGTACAAACATACTCTTTAATCAAATGAATCACAGTTCAGAATTAGATGTAAAGCACTTAATGACACTTTCGCAGCTACACCAACAGCTCTGCTGCCTGCTGACTATTTTACATGTTTGTTTTGTCACATCTTGCACAAGTTTCCCAAGCCTTTGGTGTGATATTTCTGTGAGTACATGTGTGCATATGTTCATCGAATAAAGTAAAAGTAACGTTTTGGCAAAGATTCTCAGCGTAAAAGCGTTCTATTACATATAATTCTGTAAATGACAGACAGTTCTATCAAGTTTTCAATCATTTCTGCAAGATAAATTAAGCTTAATAGTGTTTGCAAAGGGAAATGTGGGGTTTGAGAGTGTAAAAAATGCCTCCAAACATCACTCACATCTTGGCAAATAAGCTCAAACTATTCAGGGGAATATAAATGGGTGTCAAAGGACCTTAGCGCTGATTTATTAGTGAACCCGAAGACCTGCGAGCTGTAGCTCAGGAGCCTCAGGGTTTTTGCGCGCAGAGGTTATTGATGGAGGCATTGATTAGCTGTCAAATTTAAACGTAAAAGGCAGTCAGACCATAATTTCAGATCAATCAACAGGGCTCAATGTCAGTCTATAATGTGCGGCGGTATGTGGCCGACATGGCGATGAGACAAAACTGCTACATGAGCGTTCAACAAGACGCTCCAGGCTGAAGTCGGTAACGCAGCAAAACGGTGACAGAAAAAGAGAAAAAAAAAAGCCACTCCGGTGACATTTAGCAGCACTTTTTCTTTGTATAAACAACATCCCACTTAAAAGCAAATAACTTTTTAGTTCATTATGTTTATAAAGTGCTGACAATGGTCCCTGGAGGTAAAGTTTGAAGTTGCAGGAGTGGGAGGAGAAGTGGGGGAGTAGGAGCGCGACAGAGAGATGGAAAAGCTTTTTTTTTTTTCTTCCCTCAACTCTTCCAAAAAAATAGAGGAAGAAAAAAAAAAGAACTCTGGAGGGCATTTGGAGAGGGTTTTTTTCTCAGCTTTAATTACAGGCCTCTTGTCAGACAGATCTCTCTCCAAGAGCTATAAATTGGAGGGAGGTGGTTGGAAGAGAGACTGAGCAACTCTTTCCCAGTCGCTAAGTCTCTTTCACTTTTCACTTCACAAACACGCAACAGGCAAAACACGCAGAGAAAAGCCTTACACAAGCAAAAAATGACTTGAAATATTTCTTACGAGCAGAGAACAGACGTGACATAACAGAGAAGCTACTGCATCACACTCAAAGGGTTAAAGGGACAGTTCGGATTATTTGTTGTAGGTTTATATGAGAGAGGGACATCAGCACAGGCGGCAAAGTAAAGCAGTGAAAATATTCTAAATATGGCGTACACTAAAACTGATATTGATTTGCCTCCCTGCTATTGATAAACACCTCATACAGCCCTTCATCATATAATCTGAACTATCCCTTTAATTCTGGTTCTGCAGCTGTCTCAGATAAAAAATTTCAAAAAAGCTGCCCTGGAGCTTCGCACACAACTAAATGTTCTAATTATCAATATTAATTAAAACATATTATACCTTTTAGCAGCTCAAAACGTACTGACCAGTTGAGAGTGTGTGTATCCACACGCACACATTTATATACAATGAATAAATAATAGGTACTATAGTGAATACGCATAAAATAGCAATATCAGCCTCATTCAGATTCTCTGTGTGGAACCAAACAAACACTCGTGACATTCAGTCTGACAAGGCTCAGATCAAGACAAACGTCCAGACTCCTGTGCAACATTTGCCCCACGGGACCCCGCGTGCTCTTCTCTTCCCTCAAATCAGGCTGCAAAATGAATAACAAACAGCCGCATGTCGCAGTTTTATGTGTCCGCGATTTATGGTTGCACAACAGTAGTGACACTGAAGTGTCTGTTCAATTTTCAATTACCCCAGACGTCCCAGTGTGGTTTAACAATTTCCTCTATTACTCGTGTCCACTGACATCTTTTGTGCATAAATGTGACTGATATTAAGGTCAACACGGGGAGGCAGCTGTAACGGGGAGAAGACGACATAAATCTGATATAAGCTGTTTTTGAGACAAGCAATGAGTTGAAAAGAATAGATCAGAGCAGTGTGGGGAGGAACTGCTGTGTGATTTGGAGTATTATTTGCCTCAGGTGCAGCTGCGCCTCA
>JAJHUR010118909.1:0-12408 GCA_027495735.1 Lutjanus campechanus
CCAAGAAGGAGTTTGTGAGAGAGCACACTTGTAATTTGTGCTCAAAAGTTGATTTGTGTGCTTGCAAAAAGTATTTTTCTGTGCTCACAACACATTTTTCTGTGCTCACAAAATATTTTTCTGTGCTCAAAATACTTTTCTGTACTCAAAATATTTTTCTGTGCTCACAAAATATTTTTCTGTGCTCACAAAATATTTTTCTGTGCGCAAAATCTCGATTGCTCACTCAGGATTGTGGCACAAATATAACTCCATACACCACCTGGCAGTGAAGACAGCAATTGACGGAATATGTCTTCATTGGCGGGGAAAGATTATGTCTGAAATGGTGGGGAAAGAGTTAAAGTGAAATTCTGGTTTGTTACAACAAGGCTCTGGTTTTCCAGGTTTTGTCCTTCATTTCTATCAGTTTTTGTTTGGATGTCCAAGCTCGTATAGCAAGGTTGTCTCCTTTGATTTTCCCTGGAGAACAATGGAAAATCAAAGGCCAAGAATACAGTGGACCTTGTCCAGCTATAAGACTGGCACAAACTAACACTAGTCCCTTAAAACAGAAGCAGAAGACAGAGTACAGGACAGCAGCGAGCAGTTTGGACTAAAGGTAAAGGCTAGAAAAACTGAGACCAAGGAAGAGTGGTTCCAGTCCTAAACTGCCATACCGGCAAGCTGACCTGTCCGTTTTTTACATGCTTTCATTATGCACGCTGTGTCTGTTGTCTCATGTGTCACTCCATACTGTTGTCTCACACATCAATGGGGAAACTAAACCACACACTTGCTAAATGATTGGCTGTTTATGATAATTTAGCATTCTGTAAGTTACATGCAGTCTATGACAGGCTGTTTATAATTTGTTATGTGCTCTCATGGTGGTGTGTATGGACTTGAGTTAAATTATTGAACAGCTAATCAAACACCTTCCTCACTGCTATTGATGACGTGTCTATCATCGATTTATATTGTTATTGTTTATTGCCCAGGCCTAATTTCACCTCCTCCTGGAGCATCATCAGCAGGGATGAAGGAGCAGATGAGGACACAGACCTGCACAATTTAAAGCAAACAGGCCTTCAAGATACTGTGGCCAATCTGGGTATCAAACCAGCTCTTCAGCAGCACCAGGCTGTTACTGTCCTGATCAGTGGTTCTGAGACATGGAAAACCAACCAGGCACTCATGAGCAAGATACAGGTGTTTCTCAACAGATGCCTGCACAGACCCGGCTGCAGAAACAAATTAAAGGGGGGGCATTACATTTTTTCAGGGGGGCACACTTTTTCAAACTACTTCAGGCTGAACAATGGCTCTGTGACCACCTCTACAGACTGGAACTGTTTCAAAATCTATAAGGATTGAGAAATAAGGTTGAAATCAATATCATTTAGTGCTGTCAAACGATTAGAAAATTTTAATCAGATTAATCACAGGGTTGCTGTGGATTAATTTTGATTAATCACGATTAAATATCATTCATTTTTAATCTATATTAATCGCGTTTCATTTTGCATTAGCAAACAGACTCAAGAAAGAAGGGAATATATATTTGCACTTAACGTGTTTATTAAACACCTTTAAAGGTTCATGTTAACAAAAATGTATCCACATTAATGTGGAATGTGGATAAACGTTTGTTTGGAAAAAGAGACAAGTTTTTGTATAAATGCAGCAGGATCATTTACATCAGTGTCACTCTGAGCAGACAACAAATGAAGAGATGAAGAGATGTTAGCGATGAAGAGGAGAGACAGAGTCTGGACTCTTCATCATGACTTACAATAAAGCAGTGCAGTGACAAACGTTTCATGGAGGAGAAGAGCGTCTGCCAGTTTGGACTTTAGAAAGACTGATATTTTACATCTGTCCATATTCACTCTCTCTCTCTCTCTCTCTCTCTCTCTCTCTCTGCTCAGACTTATTTTAACTTTTACCTGGTTAGGTGAAGCTGCAGCTCGATCAACACTCACTCGTCTCCCTCCTCTTATACTTCTGTTTCTTTGCGCTGAAGCTGAGCCAGTTACTTACACGGACAAGCCTGTTTACATTGTCGGGTGACAGAAGCCCGTGTCTTCGCAGCTGCGAGCTGATTAATTTCCAGCTGATCAAACTATTGATCAGGCCAATATAACAGAATGTGCGTTAACGCGCGTTAATTGACAACGGTGACCATGAATGAATGAGCCAGCGACCCGCCCGCCTCTGTCTGTAATTGGCTAGAAAGTTGACTTCATTCGTTAGTTGGATTGGTTGAATTGTATGATCGACAAAATGAGATAGGAGTAAGAGATAGATGGCCACTCCGAGTTAAAAAACAAACACCCAAATAAAATAAACAGCTTCCTGTCACGGGCGGGCACGGCTGACTCTGTGGGCGGGCACGGCCCCCCAATGCCCGCCCATGCCGCCGGGACTGTGGCTGCACAACCTCCTACAGCCATGGTGGTCCATCAAAACCACGAAAGACGAACTGTGGAGGACAACCAACCAGGAAGACATAGTTATGACAGTCTCAAGAAGAAAGTTGTACCCTCACTTTTTATTTATTAATCCTTAGAAAAGTAATATCGTAATCTAAAAAGTAATATAAATTACTTTTTAATCTTGTTAGTGAGTTTGTTTTGCTCCAAAGTTTGTTGCTTTTGTTGTCAGCTGTCCAGATGTCGGCTGAGGTGGAAACAAAGTCAGCCTCTCTGAGTGTGACCTTCAGATCAGATTTCATCACCACAGATTCTCTCTTGAGGAGCCAAACAAACTCAAAATAATGACAATATTTCCACCTGTGGCAAGTCTGCCTCTGTCCACATTCTCCCTCATCCACTGTCCTTCATTTAGCTTGTTGGCAAACAGCCAACGTGACCTGAGTCATCATAAGAAAGGTCAAAAAGTAACTGAGTAACTCAAACTTACTTGGATTAGTAACTGCTTTGGAAATGGCAATCACTTTACATTCCTCATTACTGGAAAGAGTAATACTATTACAGTAATATAGTACTAAGTAATACATTACTGCCCATCACTGCCCATAAAATGGTCTTCAAGTGTGTGAGGGCCTGCTGGAGTCTGTGTGATGTAAATTTTGTCATCAGAGGGTGTATGTGTGGCCTCTGAGTGTACATCGCAATTTGTTGTGACTGCACAGGCTTGTCTGCAGTGGCCATAAGTTTGCAGACACAAAACTCGTCCTTCACAAGGTAATATAAACAAAACTATTAGGCACCCATGGTGTCTGCAGCTGTCAGTGCATGCATATGCATCAACTATAATAGAGTCCTCAGGAAGGACACAAATAATTTCACAAAAGAAGCCCTGGAGTACAATCCACCAGAAAAGAGAACCCGGGGAAGGCCGAAAAACACCTGGAGACTTTCCACATTTGATGATTTGGAGAAAACTGAAATGAGCTGACAGGACAGCCTGACCTCGACAGAAAAATGTGCGTTTTGGTCAGTTGTGCAGCTTATTCTGACTCCTATATCCATTTGTTGATATTTACTTAAGGTTTGTTATGGACGTGACCTCGATTATGTGAGTGACGTCACCTGACATATGTAACGTAGTTATTTTGACCCCTGCCACGATCTTTTTTAAACCTACCCAAGCAGTTTTCATGTGGAAACCGAACGAAACTGCGACCATTTTACAATGAAAACCCAGTGTGTAATCTCACATGAGTTATGTCATGTGACTTGTGTAACATAGTTAAGGTCCAGTAATCCTGTTGCTGCCGGTACTCTTCATATGTCATTTTTGGACTAACTGGCAATTGACCTATTCTGTTGTGTAGATAGGCAGGAAACAGGCCCAGAAAAGACTGAGATGGTGAGCTCTGGTGGACACTCGATTCCCCTAAATGGAGTGAAGTCATGATTCAAATGATTCATGACTTGCAGCCAATCTGCTCTGCTTCACTGTATGAACAGTGCTGGGAATAACACATTACTAAGGAATGTGTTACTTTAACTCCACTACTTTTTGCAGTACTTATCAGTGTATCTGGTTACTTTTCAAATTCAATAACACCATTACAATTACTGAAATTTTAAAGGGCTCATTACTTGTTACTTTATGGGGAAAGGCCAACAACTTCAGAGGATTAAGGTTTATTATCGTCCGAATTATCATGTGCAACTGTATAGATCCAGTGTGTGCCGCCACAGACGACTGCTCCAGCAACAACACTGTGGTGAGCTCACCTGTAGCTGCTGCAGTATTTGTCACAACCTTTGGCTGTAATAACATGATGAGAGTGCTTTTCTGTTCCATTAGTGATGTATTTAAGGATTGGACACTGCCTTGGAACCCTTTTACTGGTTTATAAAAAGATTTCAAAGGTTTTACTGGATTGTAAGTGGTTTCATTGGGTCTGAGGTTAAGAGGCCACCTTGGTGTGAGTGTAATACAATACAATACAGTACAATACTGGACTTTAATTGATTTCTTAGATTCTACTTTATTTTAAGGAACTTTTAAATCTTGTTTTGATTTTTTGCTGTGGAAATGAAAAAGAAAGTTCCATCAATGATGTAACAAAGGATCAGAATATTACTGGTGGTTTATAAAAGGTTTCAAAAGTTTTACTGGATTGTAAGCTGTTTCATTGAGTTTGGATGTGAGAGGCCACCCTGGAACTTAATGTGAGTATAAAAAGGGTCTCAGGCTCACATCTCCACTGAGTGAGTGTGGACGTTGAAGCTGATAGGAGCCAAAGTCACAGTTCATACTGCACTGCAACAGCCTGTTTAAAGTGATTATACACCAAACAGCTAATCAGTGTTAGTAGATAAGCAACATGTATAACACCTTTATTTTTATCTATTTTTTGGTTATTTGCCAGTGTATAAATCCCTGTGAACCATTTAGCTAAAGATTGGCCTTAATTGCCAAGCTAGACAGTTTTTACTAATACTACTGCTTGATTTGAAGGCCTGCTGAGGCTACAATAAATGTGCCAAAAATATCACAACTTTTAAAAGATATCTATTCTGTTTTATTGGTCTAGACAACTTACTTTTCATCATAGAGATAAGATGAAAGTTGAGTTGTTTTGTCTCAACTGTGCTGCAGTAACAGCAAAAGTTACTTTTCCTCATAACAAGTTACCTATATAATGCAGTGCCTCAGTTAGTAATTCAGTTACTTTTTGAGAGCAGTAACTATAACTACTTATTCATTTACATTAACTTGCCCAGTACTGCTAGCGAGTACCCATTTTACCAGTTGATTGGGTGCATCTGTATATTTGGCCTTTGGAAATGTATGTTAACTTACTGGACTAAATTGCACAAGTCAGTTTCTTCTAGTGATGCAGCAATGACCACTGCTGCTGTTTATATATCCTTCTAGGCTCTGAGTCTTTCCTGACCCAGGAGGATGGCAAAGATCAGCACTTCCTGGTTCCTGTTCTGCTGAACTTGGAACTTCCTTGAGGAGAGTGATGAGGTCAGTGACGAACGAACACAAACATTCATATTCTGCAGTGCATTTCAGTTGGACATTTCTTTCAAAGAATTAATCAATATTTGCAAATGGTTGTGTGTTCAAATTAGCTTGTTTCATTTGAGAGCTAGCATAGAAAGCGATTATTCTGGGAGAACGAACTTCTTTCATAACAAATACATGAACATTACAGTGAACACAGTGAATTGGACTGTACCAAAAGCTTAGCATGAGAGGAAGAGGTGGTGGAGGCAGCTTCAGCAGCAATGTTGGCTTAAATATGGCTGTGTAATCTAATCTATAATTTTTCTGACTTAATAATATGCCTGCATATCAGGGAAATTCTCTCAGCTGTTGTTTTTTTTATTTATTATTGAACAAAGAGGGGTGTAGTAGAGGACAAACAATTATTAAGGCCACCTCTCCAAATCTGAGACAGTGTTTGCACAGATCCCCCCGGGCATGCACGCTGTAATTACACAGGTCAGCACACGATCTTGACCTTTTTCTCTTGTAAATACAGAGCTGACTTGTTTGGTCTCCACTGAATCATGATATCCTCATGTGAGCACAGTGCTACCATCAACAAACCACGCACTTGACCGAGGCTGAGTTAAAATCAAACACACCCTCTGTGTAGCTAAGACAATGACTGATGGTGGCTTGAGACACGGTGAGTCAACAATAACCTGTTAATGAAAGACTTGACAGCCCCTGTGTGAGGTTGCAGTTGTACCACTTTTGTTTATTGGAACCATATGTCACCTTAAAGCACACTTATTGTCAGCTTAATTAAATTTTAAAACATTGTTAGCCTTGGTCTTCAAAAGCCAGGACTAATGGAGTGGATGAAGTACTGATGGATATTAATTAAAAGTGCATTCTGGCTAAATGCAAAATTAACTTTCATTGTGCTGCAGTGTTATTGCAGTCAATCCAAAAAGCCTGTACATCAACTGCATGTACTCTTGATGCATTGCTAGCTAGCAACAACATCCACCATGTTCAAGTGTGGAGTGTACTTGACCATGTGTGTGCTAGAGCTCCGTCAGATAGATAAAACTCTTTGTTTTTTCTTTTTTCCTCTGTGTCGGGTTGTGGGAACTGAAGTGAGCTGAAGTGAACTGCTGGGCTGATCTGGACCAAGAGAGTTGCTGATGGTACGTTCTTAACTGACTGTTAGGGAGGGTGAGGGGAGGGGAAAGCGGTGTTGTTCATGTATTGGTTCTTGGGGCTTGTATGGTGTTGGTGGACCATGGCTCCGGCTCGTCACCAAGCCATGTTTTAGATCTGTCCAACCCCAACCAAAAACAGTTTGACGGTCTAACTCCACAATTCAGTACTACATAGTTCTCAGTCTTTTCACATTTTCAGCAACTATTTCTTTGATAATCCAAGGGTTTATCTACAAACTATGCAGGGGGTTCTACCGAGAACCTTTAATATTCTAAGGGTTTTATCTAAAATTCACTCGGAGAACCCCTTTATCGGGAACATCCTCTGGGTGTTTATGGTAGGAAGAACTCTTGATGAATTTCAACAATCCTTGAAGAACTCATACTCATACTACTACTGAGAACTCTGTTATATTCCCAGAGTCTTATCTAGAACCCTCACAGGGGGTTCTACCGAGAACCTTTTTTATTCTAAGGGTTGGTATGGGTGGTATGTGGAGGAATGTCAGAAATAGTTTTTAAAAAATTAAAAAGATTTGAAGAAAAAAAAAAATCAATTAAACTTAAAATGAAAATGCGTAAAATATGAGATCACTGAAATCAGCCAGCTGTCACAGTCACGCCTGCTCACATCATTCTTGATAGCCACTAGTTAGGAGCTAAACTGTGATGGAAAAATAGTAACCGCAGGTAAAATGAGACTGAAATGAATGCTTCAAAAACACTGCAATACTGGAACTATTACGAAGAAAAGTGCAGGATTGGGAAGAGAGTATTTTGAGCAGCGATGCTGAAAATGAAGTGAAGTCGAAGAAGAGCCAGTGAAGTGTCCACAGCAGCAGCTAGAACCAAACAGCACAAAAGGGTAAAGGTGGTACTTGGAGAGCTCAATATTTCTGGGGGTGGTACGTGGTGTAAAAAGTTTGAGAAACACTGCTTTACACAATCTTTAATTTGCAAATTCATCTGGTCATGCCAGGCTAGCGAGTAGTCACCATGTCACCAAGTTTAGGGCCCCACCCGTGGACGAGCAAATCTCATTTTTTGGTGTGACAGCAGCTTAATGAGAGAATGTGAAAGAGATTCTTAAATTGTTGCTGGCTTGTAACCTCAACTTTAAAAGTACAAGAACAGTTTCTGGATCCCTCATTTAAAATCTGTGCCTCATTCAGAAAATGTAGTTTAATTTTGCTCATAATGAATGCCGTGGTTTCACTCACACATCATCTGAAAAGCGAAAAAGAGTTTGTAGGAGCTCAGGACAGGAAAGAATAGAATTTTGAGAAAATGGTAATAAAGGGGACACTGATATCTGTTGGGGAGAGAGAAGAAAGTGATTTTAAATCTCATCTCTTGCTCTGGTGCACCTTTGGACAGGATATTACTTTCTGCTGCTTAGAAGTATACATTTCCTTTCTTGAGCTCATCTAGAGATTGGAAATCCAGCAGCTTCTTATCTCAGAGAGATAGAATTAGATATTCCTTCATCCGTGATGGACCAAGACGGCACTCTTGCTCCCTCTCACTCACACACACACAGAAAGAGGTCCAATTTCCCTAACAGCATCTCTACACCGGCTGCAAATGAGAGCTAAAAACATGCTCTCTCATAACTTCAAACATTCATAACAGAGCCCTTGTCGGGCCATTTGCCAAAGAGTAAGAGGTGTCCTACTGAGTCCAGAGGTCCTTCAGTGTCAGCCCATACAGCCTCTCCACCAAAGCAGGCCCAGAGGGCTTTTTTATAACGGAGCATGGAGTCAGAATGGAACCCAGGTTTTCAGAGTTCAGGAGCAGGAGTGATATTACAACCCGAGGTTACCTTTTGTGACTGACTTGGCAATGGCAAAGAAAGAAGTGCTTTTTCATCACGTTTCATCATGTTTTAACCTTGTAGTGCACTTTCCTCTCCCCATACAGTCAGTTTTGTTTTTGCCAAACAAATTCACTGTGAAATATTTGCTGTTCAAAGTGCTATGTTTGGCAAATGTTTTAATGCCTATAATTAACGCAGATATGTGATTTAGATTTTAGTATAATTTGTAGCATCCGTGCAGGAACAGGTGAAAAAATTTGCCTTTTGCCAATTTTGGCACATTTACAGGAATGTTAAAAGTCTGCACTGTCCCTGTTGAATGAATCGACCAATAAATATAATAAATGAACGGTGGAGACGGTGTCCTTTAGCTCTGTCACTGTTAAAGGACCAGTGTGGAGGATTTGTGGCTGCAAAACTCTAGAAACACGTGAAAAGTCATACATAGAGCCAAACATGGTGGTGCAACGGCCTCTGTGGAGGAAGATCAACGCTCTCTGTTGATATAAACCAGTGGTACTTAAACTTTTTCTGGCATAACCCCCTTCAGAAGCTGAAAAAAGTTCATTCATCATTCAAGCATTAAAAAAAGGATTCAAGTAGAATCAGTGAACTCTTGTTGGTTTATAGAGCTGCAATGATTGATCAATTAATCAGCTATAAATCAATAATTAAATTAATCGCTAACTATTTTGATAATTGATTACTCAAGTTGAGTAATTCTCGAGGAAACAAAAAGTCAAAATTTGTTCATTCCAAAAGGTAAAATCAGTAGGATTTGTCCACGTTGTTCCTAAATGCACCAGAATGGCCCAGGATGTTTTGGCTTGGCGAAACATCCTACAGCAAAATAATGAGAAAACACGAGGATGTTACGTTGGGCTTTGGGAAACACTGATCAACGGTTTTCACAATGTCCTGATATTTTATAGACCAAACAGGTAATTGATTAATCAAGAAAATAATCAGCAGATTAATCAACAACGAAAATAATTGTTAGTTGCAGCCATATTTGCATCAGTCATAATTATTCTTTTTACTTTGTTTCTCTCTATACTCTCTCCTGGTCATTCACGCAGCCCCCTTCAGTGGCTCTATGCCCCCTCAGCCGGGGCCTGTAAGGTATGGTAACATCACTCTCTCTGTGTCGCACCTTCAACTTGCATACATACCACTGAGGAGGGACGCCTCACACTTTGAACACCCCTGTTTCAAACCCTTTTAACTAAATTTTAAATCCTGGTAGAGATTCCGATGTTCATAATGATAATACAATGTAAGGCTGAATTTGGGGAAATACTGAAATTTGGATTTGAAGAGGACTGTCATGGGGTTACCCCATGCCTTTTATTAGTATGTTGCACACCAGTCTTACACAAAGTCAGACATACTATTCTATTTTTTAATTCTATCTTGCAGGCTGATAGGATTGTTGTTTATTGTGTTGTGCTATGCTAACATCATTGTCCCCCTGCTTTCCCACTGTTCAAGTATCATGTTCTGTCCTTAAGGCCAGCATTAATATTATCATGGTAAACTAGCATTAGCTTGCTGTGCTATAGGTTAACAGTAATCACAACCACTTGTAAGAAATACTGTCAAGACACATGCAGTTTAACTCCAAGGTCATTTATTGAGATATTGTTTTGTCTGGTTTCATTCACCTTCTTTATATTATTATTACCTTCATTCAGTTGAACTTAGTATGCCATAATATTGCCAAAGTATTCATGATACAATAATAAAAAAGAGTAGTACATATTAATTCAATTTAATAATGAAAAATATTCATTCAGGAAAAGTAAAATAAGATATATAAAAGCACAAAAAATGGGTTTAAATCAGAAAATGTGTACATGTGCCCATGTTTGTGTTGTTTTAAATATGTGCATTAGATAGATCAAGATATATTTGTCACATTCAGTGAGGTTAGTATTCATGTGTCCCTCAATTTGTAACATATTGTCACATACTGTGCAGCTAAATGTGCTGCATTTCCTTCTCCCAGCAGAACCTTCAGCGTTATACTGTCATCTACTTCTCTGAAATTAGGGACCGATGAATCAAATTTCTTTATTCTGCTCTCATTTTATTGTATTTGTTACATTTTAAGAGGAAGCACATCTCTGTCATTTCCTCATCTGTCATGCAGTGACCACAGACTGTTTCCCCTCCTGGCAGTCGGGACTTCATCTATCATCCTCCTTCTCTATGGCTAAACTGTGGTCTCTGAATCTGTATTTGGTCAGGATCCATCTCTGCTTTGTATCTCTGACAGTAAAAAGATAATCTGACAATTTATATCCATGGTTTAGGGCCACATAGCAATTGTTTGTTTAATTTGATTCGTCCAGTGTTCCAGATAGACATCTTTTGTTCATTTAGTGATTTGATTTACTCTGAATGGTGGGTGGAGAGCAGTGCTGGTCTGATGTTGAACTGTATTGGGCATGGTTTGATCAATAAGTCTCAGGACCAGCTGACATGCATGAGATG
This sequence comes from Lutjanus campechanus, assembly GCA_027495735.1. Lineage (NCBI taxonomy): Eukaryota > Metazoa > Chordata > Actinopteri > Lutjaniformes > Lutjanidae > Lutjanus > Lutjanus campechanus. The sequence goes on from JAJHUR010118909.1 coordinate 10,921, forward strand.
CAGAGTCCCACTGACAAACTGGAAGTGGGAGAGTCCACAGTCATTTATAGGGGCTGAGACTCAGAAAGCAGGATATGTAAGCTAGTACAGAGGGTTTCCATCAGTAATGCAGAAACACTCTTTAAAGGCCCTAAAGAAGTGTGCAATCATGATATTTCTGTGTCAGGATACAATGTGTTTATGTGCACAAAATGTTTTAAATGTATATACTGAATATGTTGGCTGACTGATCTTAATTAACTGTGGTTTGTCTCTTAGGGTGCTTTTACACCTAAAAGTCGGGACCAAGGTCCAAAACAAGGTACATTTTTTGGAGCCATTGATTGGTTTGTGGATGGGTGTGCATCTGATGTTGGCAGGTAGCCTGACTTCAACGACCATTTATGGAGAGAGAATGAACAGATTTACATAGTTTTCATCATGATATTATTATTACCATATTTCACCATATTATTATTTATTATTATTCTTTTCGCCAGTCTGGACTGTGGAGGTCTGGGGAGGTTTCACACCTGCAATTTTGGTCTGGATCAAACTGAAAAGTCAGAAAGTCCGGACCAAACGAGGTGGGTTTGAAAAAACCCATAGAGGGACTTCCTGTACAAAGCCAGGGGTGTTCTGCCTCATCTTGGGAGCAGCATGTACTAAAGCCACATAGCCAGGGGCTTAGTGTTGGTTGCTTATCATGTTCATTTGACATTATGTTTCTTTATAGTTTGAAAACTTTTGCGCTTGGTTTCTTTTTTTATTGTAGTTTTCCATTTTTTTGTATAATTCACACACATTTGCACAACTGCAATTTGCACTTTGAGTGGTGACAGCAATAAACCAAAAGTTCATGTCTCCCTCCACCACTGGACCGATTTCTACAGGGTCATTTGAAGAGTTGAGTGAATACACAAAATGGCCTAACAATGCACAAGACGCCCATGCAGTGTTGCAGTATGGATACAGCACTCAGTAGGTAAAAATCTAAATTGAGTTCCCACACCACAGTCCACCAGAACCAATGAAACGTCTACAGTAGATGGAGAAACATAACTGCATTTACTCAGCAGAATAAATATGATTCTTCCAGTGGCCTTTCCTTAATTATTTTATTTGGAAAAGGATTTATCACAGAGTGTACAGAGCCTTTGACATTCTTAGATAAAGCCCTTTCCCAGTTTTTCTGCCATGTGTCTGCATATGCACAGAAAGCAGTAATTAAAGGCCTCGGTCCTTGTGTACCCTAGCTCAACTCTTAGAAAACTTTCAGTCCACCTACTTCTCTTCCAGCAGTGAATATACATGAGTGCCTTTTGACATATACAGGTTTATCACCTCTATACACATGCAGGTGAATATTACTGATGTACATAGCATCCTACGAAATCTAGGCGTACTTCTACACCAATCTGCTATCAGTTACGTGTTCTGCTTTCCTGCATATGCCCTTCTTATCTTCTACTAAAAGTGTAGAACGATATGCAGAAGAAGCAAATGAGC
>JAJHUR010118910.1:865-18562 GCA_027495735.1 Lutjanus campechanus
CAGGTTAAAAACATTTCTCTTTTCATGTGCGTATGGATGAGCTCTTAAGAGTTTTTAATTATAATTTTTGGATTTGCACTCTTTCTTGTACTTCCTATATTCTTTTCTCTTTCTTTCTTTTAGTATTTCTAATTTTAACATTTTTAAAATGTTTTTACATGTTCTTTTCTTTTCACATTTTTTGCTCTTACTGTTAAATGTTCTGTCTTTATGTAAAGCACATTGAGTTGCCTGTTGGTATGAAATGCGCTATATAAATAAAGATGCCTTGCCTTGCCTCAGCAGCTCCACCTGACCTGCCGGAGCTCAGCAGCTCCAGTCTCCATCAGCTGATCAATCAGCAGCTTATTGAAAACAATCAATACTGGAGGGGAAGCTGCCCCTCTGTTAACCTGCAGGACACTGAGATAATGACCTTCACTACACACACACACACACACACACACACACACTGTATATCTACACACGCTGCCAAACAGAAATACAATATAAACATCCTGTTGACAGTAGTGGCCTTAAACACGCACATTCCTGAATAAATGTGTAAACACACCCAGCTGTAGACTTTGCTAATCTAAACACACACACAATCATTGTTCAATATACCTTGGTGATGGCAAGGCATTCTGGGTAAATGAGGGTTCTACAGTTAACATCTCAGCATCTAAAAGTCATTTTTTTGGTATAATTCATCAAAATCAAATGGAACTTCTTCCAGGGAGAACAAAACCAAACTCTATTCTGAACAATTTTTTTTACAGAAATTAAAAATAATTTCAAGGTCAGCAGAATTCACAGGGATTGGTTGAGTTTGTGACATCGCAACTTCCTGGAGGGACTGTTATCTTATCCTGGGCACAGTCCACAATAAAAAACTGTTAATGACCTCACATCTGCAGGTGTTTATGGATCAGGTGCATTGATTCTGACCTTCAAGTCAAATGAAATCTGCACCAGAGGAAGTATTGCTAACAGATGAACAGGAACAAAAGCAAAACCCTCGTCTGATGTATTGAATATAGATGATTCAAATACTGACTTTCATTTTTAACCCCAGTAAGTGGCCACGGTCCGACCTCTGGAGTGCATCAGGGTAGAAAATAATGGACTCACCTCCAAGTGGCCCACATGACGAGGAAGGACAGGGGGTCACACACAGACACACACAGTCTGATTTATGACGTCCTAACACACTCTCACGGTGTATATACATCATGCAGTCGTGTCCGTTCACATGGTCACACACACATGCACACACACATGCAGGGAGGGGTGTGTCACGTCCAGCGGCTGTGGCACTGACAGCCTGGTGGTTTGATTGGTTGGTTAAACAGCCAATCACACAGCCGAGTGGACCAGAATGACTGATCCTCAATCTGTCTGATGGACCGTCAGCCACACCAATGACCCCATTACACACACGCACACACACACACAGTGACATAAACACACATACATTACGCTACACTATGAAATTTACATCATGGCAGTAAAGAAGCAGTTTATATGGTGGTCATGCACAGAACACTGGCTGCAGGCAATGACTCTGTTTCCACCAACAGGAAGAGAAAAAAAAAGCAACAAGAGAGACTGAGGGCAGAAAAATAAATTGGAAGAAAGAAAAACTGTGTTGAGGGAGGAGCAACAAAGATGAATGTAGTGGAGGGAATGAAAAGAAATTGTAGATATCTAAAACTCCTTTTCATACCAGATGACCTGCTTCATTTTGTCCCCCAGTAGAAGACTTTCTTTGTCGAGTTTGTCTTTGCTGTAAACTGGTCGTCTCCCAGTGTGACTGAGCCAGTGTGACATCATATCCTAGAAATGATTGATTCAACTCAACAAAAGCTCAGGAAGTCATTTTTCACCACTGTATCTCGCCATCAGACAGACTTTCCTGACTCGAAATCAAATATCAGTCTCCAAACCAACAAAACTCCAGAGGCAAAATGAGTCATTTTTAACTCGCAGAACATGAGGGTTCTGGTTTACCACTGCCTCAATCTGTCAGCTTGTTTGTGTCATTGTGTGACTTCAGTGAATCCAAACTATCCTTTTAAAACACTAAAGTCACACAGTAACACAACCAAACTAACAGCAACAGACCAGAAACTTCTGTGTTCTTTGAGGTAAAATAGTTGTTTTTGCCCATGGAGTTTGGTTGATGTGGAGACAGCGTTATTTGCCTAATAAAACAGTGGTTTCCCTTCAGAAAAATATTTTTGACAGCAAGGTAAAGTGGTGAAAATATTCTAAATATAGTGTAAACTTAAACTGATACTGTTTTAAGTGGCTAAATTGTGTTTTTGCTGCACAAATAAGGTTTTACTGCTGCTGCCTCATACAGCGACACTTCCAACAATCCAAACTATCCCTTTAAATATGCTTATTTCACATTTATTAGCAGAATAAAATCATTTAATAAATATTTAACAGCCCATTGGTCTTCATGTCTAGAAGCATATTATGTAGTATATGTAAGGATATTATTGGGGACTATTTTCAGCGGAGGATTAATCCACATTTGGTGCTCTAGTGAGTATTTGTTGCAGCAGGACGTGTGTGTGAGATTGAATCAAAATAAACTACGTCAGTCCTTTTGTGGGACAAACCTTTCATTTAAGCAATATAGTTTAGAAACTCAGAATAATTCAATAATAATTCCATAAAATCATTTAATCTTTGAGACTTAACAGCAGCACTGTGATACTTAAAGCCTCTGGAACTAAATTATCTGGAACTAAAATTCTTTACCGATGCAACAATGATGATTATGCTAAAGAGTGTTTGTGTGAAATCAGATGAGAGAGCCTCATTAGAGCCTCCTGTAGACAGTCGGAGCAGCATCGATCCGTCCTGCAGCCAGCGGGCTGTGTCATCAGTCACACTGAAGTCACAGGGTGAAGCACTCTGATTGGCTGATATCTGATATTTAATAAGAGGCCCTCCCCGCTGTGATCGTCTCACCCGCTGTGTAACTGGGTCAAGATCGCTGCTCCTCAATTATGCATGGGGTTAGCCTTGTTAATGCTGGAGCTACTCTGTGGACGCTGCCTCACACTTCTGCCTCCTGTTGTATTTCAGTGTGATGACATTAACTTCCAGGCTTTCTGGGGTCATTTAATCTGGTTGGAGGTTGTTGAGAGGATGAATGCATGCATGGTGATTCTGCTCATTACAGTCATGAGTGTATTTGTTGTCTGTGTGCGTTCATATAGTGGATATACAGTTTGTGTACATTGTGTTCTGGCAGTATGGTGGAACGTCATAAATACACAAATACAAATAACAGTGCAAACACAATCACATAATACAAACAGACAAATGAGAGGAAGTGCATGCAGACACATATAAATGTGTACACTGGTATATAAGCAGGGCTCAACAATAAGAATCGCCCGCTTGCCCGGGGCAAGTTAAATGCCACTTTGGGCGAGTAAATCTAGCAACTCACTTGCCGACCGCAAAAGTGGTGAAAAAGAATGAGTGTTTTGATAATCTATTAATGTGAACGGTTTGTACAGGGATTTCTGACTGACTTTAACATTAAACCCAAATATCACTGCTGCTGCTACATGGATCTAAAACATTACACTTTATCAATTAGGGTGCAACCAATGATTATAAAATGCATTAAATATCAGGAGAAACTGTTGTTTTCAGCCTGTCAAATATGGAGATTTACCACTTTTCTCAGTTTTTTGAATCATATTAAGCTGAATATCTTTGGCTTCACCTCGGACTGGGACAGACCTCGTCACTACTTTCTGACATTTCATAGATGTTGCAGCCGCTAACTTTAGTCTTTGTTGTTATTTGATAACCACTAACTAAAAAAAAGTGGAAAAAATATCTTCTTTTTCAAGGTCTTCTCTAAAATTCAGTTCCCTGTCAGCGAGAACTCAAGAAAACCAGAAAAAAAATCACATTTGAGAAGCTGGAATCTGCGAATTTGGATATATTTTCAAAATAAATACATAAATAAAATCTGAAATTGATGAAAAGATTATCAAATGGTTGATGTAATAGTTGACAGCTAATTGATCAATCTACTAATTTTTGCAGCTCTGTTATCAATACAAAATCCTGTCTTCATTTGAGTGCTGAAAACGTTTCTGGAGACAACATACCTCTGTGTGTGAAAACTTCAACTTTGCATGAGTGTAAACTTTGCTAAATTTCAAATAATTGGGAGTAATTTACATCAAGAGGTGGTTTCATGTATTTGTTTTGTTGTAGCGCCACATTTAGCTGCAACAACAATAATAATAATAGTTTTAGCAGTTTGTAATCATCTTATTTACTCTTTTGCAGCTTACATGGAAATATATTTTCCAAATTTGGTGCAAAGAGACAGCTCACCTCAGTTCACAGTCAAAAAGACATATTTTTCCTCTTACCTGTAGTGCTCTTTATCTATAGAGAGAGTTTTAGTGTGAGTCGCAGAGGTTTGTAGATATCAGCTGTAGAGATGTCTGCCTTCTCTCCAGTATAATGGAACTAGATGGCTCTCGGCTTGTGGTGCTCGAAGAGCTGGGGGAAAAAAAACATTTGAAAAACTCAGCAGCAGTGTCTCTTTCCAGAAATCATGACCTGGTTACTCAAAATCATCTACACACCTTCTTGTGAGCAGGAACTATTTTCTTTCTACCCAGCTGCATCCACCAGAGGCTCAAAAGGAAGTGTGCATCTACTCATGGACGAGAGGTTTCAGCTCAGCCGAGGAGGACACCGTGAATGTTTACATCACACACTGTCACGAGGAAAAGCGTCTCCATGAGTAGATGCATGATTCCTTCTGCGCAGTGATACAGTTTGCAGGTGTAGGAGAAAGAAAATAGTGCCCACATGAAACTGCTAAAATAAAAAATATGTTTGACTTTGCATGATCTGTCTTTTAAGATGAGCTTTTTAGTGGTTGGAAAAAAAAATAGTTTGAAATAAATACTGAAAATGACAAAGGTGGAAGAGTTTGACCTTTAGCTGCTGTTACATTTGTTTGAATCAAGACTTCTGAGGGAAAATACGAGAAACAAAAATGCCTCCGTACATCAGGTTTCCTCAGTTTTCTACCAGAACATTCAGTGCTTACAAATGATCACACTGAGGCATATTTGTTGCTCCTGCTTGTGATTCAACATTCCTCCAAATGTAATTGATTAATTCTGCTCACACGAGCCTACGGCAAACAAGTAAACAACAATAAGTCAGGACCAGAGGCACAAACAACCTCCTGCACAGATGAGCACACACATACAGCCTGGGTCACTCACACAATTTAAAAACATGAGAATTACATTATATTACATGCTGTGGCACCTGACATGAAATGCATTGACAAGCATATAGTACACAAAACACACACAGTGAAAAACCTGGCCGTTTATGACACACACACACACACACACGGAGCGTAGAAATGCATGTCACACATCTTCCTCTCTCCTCAGATCCTCTTCTGTCCCCAGGGCGGCCATGACACCGGTGTCACACACGCCGCTGTGAAATGATAATTCAGTGCAGTGCACTCATTGTGATTGTTAATTCACCGGCTCACTCTGACAACACACACACACACACACACACACACACACACACACCTTACCCTGCATCACACTGGCTTGATAACAGCTGTTTCTCAGCTTCTCATTTCTTTATTTCTGTTTTGAATCCACGTTTGACCCCAGGGTGGAATCTTTTAATGTCTGCTGTCATTTTCTACTTTCTGTCTCCAGTTCTGACAGTCTTGATATTAGCATTGATTTGATGTTAACCTTGTGCTTGAATGATACTTCACACTGAGGTCATACAAAGCAAACTGAAAAACTTGTTGTAGAGCGATTTTAGAGTTACAGATAAATTCTGATGTTTTAAAGCTGCATTAATACAGACACGACTACCCTGACATATTATCAGGTTAATATGGAGAACATGTATTTGCATCTACCTGATTATAAGTTTCCATCAACACATTTTTATGCACATTTGTAAGTACTGCACTAAAAAGGTTGATGGAATGTCAAAAAGAAATAAATTAAAAAAAATCTTTATGCTCGCTTGAGATGGTTTTTGCTTTTTCAAACTTGTTCTGAATAAATTCTGACACAGCAAACATTTAACTCACACGATCGATCAGGATTTTGGATTGATCCATCCACGAGGTCTTTTATTTTACGCAGCTGTAATGCGACGCAGCCGCGCCTGCTGGAATTTAGCTGCTGTTCTTTCTCTTCTTTTTTGTCATGGTCGTCATGGTCTTCTTCTTCTCCTTCTTCTTCCTTTTGTTTTTTCTAATTCTTCTTTCTCATCTCTTTCCTCCTTCTTCTTCCTCTTCCTCTTCATCATGGTCTTTGTGGTCATTTCTCCAAACCAGGGCTTCACAATTTATTTTTTAATTTTAGGGAAATTAGGGACATTTCAGAGGTTCACTTAAAATTCTCTTTACAGTTTTATGGAAACACTACTATAAATGTAATATTCGCTCTCGTCTTTGCTCTGGTTTGGTCTCCACCAACTGCCGCAGAAGATTTCTGTTTCTTTAGCTGCATTTAGATCCATTTTCTTCACCAGCTGGCCTCTAACTGTGTCTGTCTGCTGTTTGGTTCCGTGCACGTCATGTACAGTAGGTTTATCAGCACTTGTTTGCTGAAAACAGCTTCCTGTCGCTGCTGGAAGCGATGTCAGTGAGAATGCGGAGCCACAACCGTACAGTAAATATGTTGTAAAACTTGTTGAAAAGCTCTGCAGGGCTGCAAACTTGGGTGATGATTCTCTCAGGGTGTAACACGAGACACAACCCCTGCACAAATTTCCACAGTTCTATTGATCGTCCGCAGCTGAATTTTCCCCCCGAAGCTCGTGACCTGCAATGTGAACGCCACAGGGTCAAATGAAAACTGTGTAAACAACCCCGTCCTCCTCTACATCCATTCCTCTTCCTCCTCCTCCTCCTCTTCCTCCTCTCTCCATCAGTGACAGTAGAGGAGCTCACCTCTCACCTGTATGACCCCTGACCCCTCACTCTCCCACACTGATTGTGTGTCAGTTGTGGCGATGATATGATTGAGAGTGAGCTATAGACAGGTGTGTGTGTGTGGCTCTCAACTGACTGACATTGACGGTCAAGTGTGTGTGTGTGTGTGTGTCTTTGTGAAGCACACAGACAATATTTGCCCTCAATACATGGCATGTGTGAACAGCAAATGTTTGACCTTGGTGGCAGTGTGTGTGTTTGGAGGAGATGGAGATGACTGACAGCTCTGAGACTAATAGAGGCCAGTGATGGGCGAACGCTAACCCTCCTCATATCGACCTGCCTCTGGGCCACAGCTAGGTGTGGGTGTAGGTGTGTGTGACTGAGGCTACTACAATCAGCATTTTGATCAGGATTCACTTTGCTTCCAGGCACTGAAACACCTCTCTGCCTCTGTGCTGGTGCCCCCAGTTGATTCTGGCCTGCAGGGCAGTAAATGTTTTTGCTCATTCCAACCCATTAACCAACCCTCTCACCCTGCTCTGAATACTGTTACAGAAGTCCAGCAGATATTTATTGAAGCACAGAACTTCTGCTAATTAATCCCCTTCACAAGCAAAACACGATAGTTTTGTCAGACTGCTTTATCAGCCGTATTAAAGAAGGATGTTCCTGGAAACTAATTTCCCTTTAGACTGGTCTAAAAGAAAGAAAACTAAAAAAAAAAAAAAAACGTCAAAATTGAGCATAATTTATTAATTGATATTTGAAACATTGTCTGAAAAATATTGTGTGTATTTAAGATCCATTTGAAACCATTTTTTGATGGTTGTGCTCCAGTCTGGATGTGATTATTTTGTGTCCCCCGCCAACGTGTATTTGTGCTCAGTAAAAGGAAAATTTGGTTCTTTTTCATTTGTGTTGGTGGTAAATTCAGTCAATTTGAAGCAATAAATTCCTCTGTGCTGCTGTATTGACCAGGAAAGTTGAATTCTACTGCTGAAAAATCTGTTGTTGTTTCTGCACCAGTGTTGTCGTTGTGTTATCCTCCAGGTAGCCAGGGGGCGCACTAAAGTTATGTTTTGGCCAACAAACTAATAGCTATAGGCTAGGGTGGTGATACACAGCAACATGGGCATGGGAAGCTCGTCTGCAATGCATCCTGGTACATTTAGGCGCTGCCACCACGGCTCTGTGAGGAGGAAAACCCATCGTCCTTTGTCTGTATAACAGTACTGAGGAATTTATCACTTTAGTTGACTACATTTACCATCAACACCGACTGTTTCCCTTTAACTTTCAGAAGCATTTATTGTCAACAAATGTAGACAGATGCATATCTCGTGAAGTCACTGCAGTAATGAGCTGCGTTCTCAGTTCAGACTGAGCAGGATCTCAGCGTCTGCAGGTGAACGGTGTCATATTGGTTTGCAGATTGCGGCTGACGTTAGAAGTCCTTCCATGAGCAGCCTGGTCTCCTTCCACATGTCTGTGCTGACTGTGGTTACACATGGTTCTGGTCAAGATGGTTTATTCTATTACAGCCTCCATACAACCTTTATTTTTATTTTCTAGATCATAATGCTGCTAATTGGGCTGGTTTTACGCAACGTCATCTGTCCCACTCTCCACCTCACTGGTTTACACCCGGACCATATGGGTATTAGCTCATGGAGAAGGTTAGTGGCCGGTCAGCTATTGGCGAGTGGCTACGTTACATCTTAAGGCTCATTTATGCGCCTTTACATACAAAAATAGATGATGGGGTTTTGCTGGGAAGAAAAGAGAAACAGTGAAGTGAAAAAGCACCAGCTGAGCAGCAGTTGTGAGAATTTTCTGTGCTGCAGCTATTTAAAAAAAACATTAAAAAATATATATACACATACTTATTTAAGCCATGGGCGATGCTGCATTATTCAAAATGTAGTTAATCAGTTGGGATTGCAGCCGTAGAGCAATAGTCATCAACCTTTTAACCCCATAAATATCTCTATATTATACATGTACATCACATAGACACAGAACTTGATTTGCATATTTGCCTTTCCGGTTGTTTGTCTGATAAAACAACACTGGGTATTAACTCCAATTTCACTAAAAGACCTCACTTGACACTGAAATTCAGAAGGTTTTCTCTGTAAAACATGAGTTTATGAGAAAAATAAGCCTGATGGAGAGCAGGGAGAATTATCAATATCATTTAAAAACTGTGATTTGAGACTTGATATTGGATCAGGGTTTGGTTATAATTCACAATTTACTGCTTTTTTAATACTTCTGTTCCTGCTCTTAAAGGTCACACAAATGTTTGACGTCTTGTGACTTCATCTTTGTTGTGCTAAATTATCTTCTGACAGCACTACATGGTGTCTTTAAATCATCAGTATGTTGTACTGATACACAGGGGCCGTTTTTTTTTAGGTGACTTTTATCAGTTACTTCTGCTTGTTGGTTGAAAATTCATCACAACCAAAATGAGGCATGTTCAACAACATAGCTAGCAGCTTGTGCTACAAGCTAGAAAGAAGCTAATCTGGACTTTGGGCTGCCATGGCATGCTAACGTGGCATTAAAACGTTAACAAGACAGAGCAGTTATTTATTTCCATGTTTATGTCAAAGCCAGTGGAGCCAGTGGAGAGAAGCCACAGGGTGCAGATCCCGGGGTCGTATCATCTAACACGAATCATTTCTACAACTTCAAAAGACTCATTCAGAGCCCCTCACCCAACGGCAACAATATCAAGTCGTAATAATTGTTTGGATGATATGATTATAGGCTACGAGCCTGCAGAAATAAAACATCACTGTGCTGCTGGAACAAAAAGGGGCTGGAGCAACAGACTGGAAAGCTGGAAATGGACAATTCACAGCTTTAATAGTGCAAACAGACGACTGTGTCTTCATCAGAGTCAGGCTGAACACAGGGGAGGGAGGCAACAAATAGCAAATCCCAACCAGGTGTGCAAATTAGCTGTTGGTAATTGGTTAGACTAAGTTTCAAGTCTATTACATGAGTCCAAAGGTCGGAGTAGACCCAGTCAGCATGCAAGTGCCACACCCCGAAAACCATGTAATCAGCACATCTCAGACCTCTGAGTTGCATCTACAAAACAACAAAGATACAAGTATGATAAAAATTCCTTAATGCCTAAAGGCTAACAGAGAACACAGACCTCTCTCAAAGTTACTTCCTGAAGATAAGAGCACAAAAACTGTAGATATAGAAATCCAGAAGTTAGACAATTTAGAGGAAATATGACAAAATCAATTCTTCATTAAGGGGCTCCACTGCATGGAGAAACCATTTTCTTCTTGCTGTGCTGCTGCTCAGACACTGGGCATGTTCACATCTTTGCTGCTACATGTCGATATTGAGATATTTGACCAAACACATTGTGATATTTTAATTTGGTCAATATTTCCCTGAGGAGGACAGTATTGGCAGCAGTGGGTTTGACCTTTGCTGCTGCATGTTTGCTTTGGAGCGAGTACGGATCACTGAGCAAACAAACAAATAGAAGGAAATAGTTTTTTTTTATGAGTCAGGCTGCATTTTGTAATAAAACAGTGAAGAATTTAAAGACAGGATGTGCGAAAAGCGGCCGAGCCCTTGTGTGTTGTGTATTTGTGTCACTGGCGGCCATAATGAGTTTGTGTGTGGTCTGTGGTCCAGTCAGTGTCCCAGATGGCCGGCATCATTGGGATGGAAGTGACACCAACACTGACACAGTGGGGACACTTTTGCCACGGAAATGACCTCCTGTGTGTGTGTGTCTGTATTTGCGTCATATGTGTGTGTGTGTGTGTGTGTGTCCATGCAAAGTCTGAATCATCTGCAGTCAGGGCAGGAAACCAACAATTTCTGACACTGCCACCAAAACTCCCAGTTCCCCAGAATGGTCATGGCTGATTACCTGCCAAACTAACTGCTTCACCTTGGTAACATACCAGCTGCTCTCGCTGCTTTAACTGCCAGTAAGTGCTGCTCCAGATGCTGATTGGTTAGATGTGGAGTAAATTAGAAGATTTTGTTGTGTTTGGCTGGTGGTTGGTGATTCTTTCCCTCCTGGTTTGCAGCACTGAGCATCTTATTCTTGCTCTAATTCTGATCTCATGTCTGTCTTTTTCGGTGCTGCCCTGCTGTGCTGCCTGGTCCTCCTGCCCTGCTTCCTCCTTCCTTCCTTGTGTGGTTTTAAAACTGAAGGTAAGCAAACCAAACACACCTTCTGTTCTGTGACCTCTGTTTTTGTGTTCGACTGCTGTTCTGTTCTCGATTGATTTTGTTTAACTGACGCTGGAACAAAATCACAGGTTGTAGGAGTTTGGGGGAGCCTGACTGGAAACAGTAGAGTCCATTTTGACCTGTGATTCCTTTTTTTGGATGTTTTATACTTAATACTGAGCCGTTCTTGAGAGTACATGATGGTTAATGGAGACTCCCATGAAGTACTGACTTGGTGTTACTGTGAGCTGTCAGTGGTTGTCAATAGGTTAACATGTAGGTTAATACATTAGAATAAGACAGATCAGGTGTTAATGCCCATCTGAGCAGTTCAGGTAGAAAATGTTAGCCAAGACTGGATTAGATGAGTCAAAGCAGTTTCTAGGGCATCGGGTTATCCTGAATTCTTGGTTCCTAATGAGCAGGTCAGACCTGGATCTTTTGGTGTCTAATGAGTCCGAAAATCCTGGACTTTTTGGTTTCTAGCCAGTCAACAGATCCTGGACTTGATGGTTCCTAATGAGTCAGTTTATCTTGGACTTGTTGGTGTCTAATGAGTCTGTTAGTTTATAATCAGTCAGTCGAACCTGGACTTGCTGAGTTCCTCTGTTGATCCTGGACTTCCCGGTGTCTGCTGAGTCAGTAGATCCTGGATTTGTTGGTTTCCAATCATTTGGTAGATGCTGGACCTGTTGCCGTCTAATGAGTAAGGAAATCCTCGACTTGTTGCTGGTTTCTAATGGGCCAGAAAATCCTGCCGGTGTTGGTCTCTAGCAAGTCAGTAGTTCTAAGACTTGTTAGTTTCTAGCAAGCCAGTAAATTCTGGCCTTGTTGTTCTCTAATGAGTCAGTCGATGCTTTATTTGTTGGTTTCTAATGAGTTGGTTTATGTTGGACTTGTTGGTGTCTAATGAGTTAGGACATCCTGGACTGTGTTAGTGTCTAATGAGTCTGTCTTTCTGGTGTCCAACTAGTCAGTAGATCCTGTACTTGTTATTTTCTCACTTGGTCCTGGGCTTGTTCTCATTTCGTGTTCATGTCTAATGAGCCAGTCACCGCTGGACTTCTTGGTTTCTAAGCAGTGTTGGATATGTAACTTTCGAAATGTAATATTACAGAATATCAGTTACTGTAATTTGAAAGTAATGAGTTACTTCACAATATTACTTTTTGTGTAGCGTAACACTACATGACACTACTTTTTTCATTACTTTCAGCAGTAATCACAGAAGTACAGCTACTACAGGTATTACACAATAGAAGGGGTTAATGTTGTTTCATAGTGGTTACCTGCAGATGCTCCTATATTACAACACTGACAGTAACAAGATATTTCAGTCAGTCCAACACTGTGTCTGCACCGGTTCTGTACGAGGTTTGCATCCCACCTGTGTCTCACGAAGTGCTGATTTATGCTTCAAGTCTTTTCTTTTGCAATATGAGTGCAAACACAAGGTAGTTGCTCAATAAAAGGGCACTGAATACATATATTTATCTACATTTAACAACCTGGGTGGAGCTGAGTGGTTTGTAATGTAGGCTAAAATATTGCAGACAGCCTACATTTCCCACCATGCATACTGCTGGATAAAGTAGTTTAAGTTTGCTGTTTTATATTCCAAAATGCAAATGTTACTTGGTGTTTGTGTCTTTTCAGAACATGGTGATTTATGTTGGTAATTTAAATTTTTGTGCTGGTTGATAGTTTTACCCATTATTGCCGCACAGTTAATTGGAAAATTATTGAAATTGCAGTGTGGCCGAGTGTAATATCCAAATCACAGAACCAGAACCAAATCACAAGTTTTTGGAAAAGAAAAAATGTGTTAAAGCAGCAGTATAATGAAGCACTGCAGCCTAAAGTCTTGTTCTCTACATGAAAGAAAACATGTTTGTTTGTTTCAGACCTCAACAAATATCACATCATCACAATTTATGGCATCTCATGATCAAAATTTTAGACAAAATAATTGCAATATGACCTTTTCTTTTACCATATCGTGCAGCCCTATTAACCATTAATGAGGTGGCTCCTGCATTTCTTGACACCAGCTGTATTTGAATACATTTTCATACACTTTAGGTGGTCATATCTATATCAAATTTGTGGATTGTGGGGTTTTCTAAAATCTAATCTAAATCTTTTTTCTGATAAAGTTTGTCATGCAGTTAAACAAAATGTCATTCCTCCAACAAACAGGAAAGGGAAGTTTTGATCACAACTTCCCCTCGCCCATTTTATGAAACTGAACACATTAGGTGAGTTGCCATCACTTCGACTGGCACAGAAATCCAACTTCCAGAGCCATCTGGACTGTCAGCTGAGTTCATGGATTTCATCTGAATCATTTCAATAGCGATAGACTAGACTTTGGCTGACGAGTTGATCTCATTCTGTAGCACATCCAGGGTCTGAGCTCCTCTCTGAGAGCCTCTCTGAATACAGAAATATCAATGAAAGTCAAATGTAAATGTAGACTTCTGCATAAAATATTCAGAGCACATTTTTGTTTTTGTTCTCTGGTTGCCGGGTTTTTCTTCCCAAAAAAACTCCTCAGTTCTCACTGGCAACATGTGAATAGATGTGACCCTGGCACACACACACACACACACACACACACACACACACACACACACTCCATGCCTCTTCCCCACCTTCTTCAATGTCACTCTTCTTCTCTCATGTCTTTTTTCAACAAATTCTTGATCTCACACGGTCTTATGTCTTATATCTGTCTCTCCCTCAACATTTTCCTCTCAACTTCAATCCCTCTGTCATCTAATTTTAGTTCTCTTTCGCCCTCTCGCTCTCTGTCTCTGTTTTTGGCAGTGTTTTCTGACTGACACGTCCTTTCATGGAGAGGATGAGTAGATTAAAATGAACTCAAGCCAGCTTGTAGAGCTTCACTGGGAGCTTCACACAGCCAAACACACACAAGCCGACATGCAAATGAAACCTTTCTCTTCCACTCTGTCTTTTTTGGAGGCTTTTGGAAAGCTGATATTGTGCAGTGATGTCTGTATTTGTTTATTTTGGCTTGATATTTAGTCATGTTGGTCATTTCAGGATTTTTTTCTACATTATTCCTCCTGTTAAAATGGATTTGACTTCACTCTGACTTAAAAATACTTTTTCCCTTCCTCCAAACCCAAAGATTTAAAAAATCTGTTATTTAAAAAGCGTGAATCCACGAATCAATTCATTTCCCTTCATTTCATAAATGAACTTCTCAGCACTTAGACAGAGTAAATCTCCAGATCTACTTTGTTTGAACCAATCCGACAGCATCCAATCAAGTTGCAGGAGAGAACCATGAAGAACTAATGTTACATCACTGAGCGGTCAAGAAATTGCAGAATGCAAAACTTGCAGGTCATAAATTACAGACGAAGATGCACAACTTCCACCTTTGTTCAACATTTTTTGTTGTACGATGAACAGTGAGTCAATGCTGTGTTGACATTACATTTGGTGAAGAGCATTTCATGACTTTTTCAAGACTTGAAACTCAAAGTTCAGGACTGGGGACTTGCAGCAAAAATGGCAGAAGGTGCTGTTTACAGCCGCTCAAATATGAAGATCTCCTGCTTTTCTTTGTTTATTATCATATTAAACTGAATATCTTTGGGTTTTGGACTGACAAACCAAGGCCGTGGACTTTAGAAAACTGGGATAAATATTTTTTGACATTTTATAGATGTTGCACCTGCAGATTAAACATTGCAATTAATTAGTCTTTGTTGTTATTTCACAAACATTGATGAATAAGCTAATTTGTACATGGCAAAGTAAAAAATGACTTTGGGCAACTAGATTTCTGACCCAGTTGCTCAACTTGGCAAGTTAAAAGAAACATTAGCATTGAATCTTTGGACTTGTGTGCAAAGACTTGTGACTTGCAAGATAGTGGCATGTCCTACATGGGCATGAACAAGACAGTAAATATCAGTAGAAGTTCCTGTGTTCTGGGCCAGTGAATATCTCAGTGAGAGAAACGTTGCTATGCAATTTATCAAGAAGCAACAGCAGAGTTGGCATTTACTTATAATTGTGGTGATTATCTGGGCAGTATACCAGGCTAAACTATAGCAGCAGAAGGCAGAATGCACTTTGAGACAAACGTGTTGAAAATACTGAACTTCTTCACACTTTCCAAAGAAGACGTCCTGCCCTCAGACGAACTGTTTAGCTCAAACTTGCAGAGTACAAATTGAGGTCAGATCACATTCCCACCACAAACAAACCGCTCCAGAGTTCCTTTGGAACTGGACTGAGATCACCTCCTCTCAGGGGTCTCACTGTGGTTGTTTTGGTCTGCGCACGAGTCCCATTACTGCGGTCGCACCTGCCAAAGCTAAGGGGGGAAATGAACCAGAGTCCGATTTAACTGGACTCCAAAGCATAGACGTGAAAACCCCTTAAACATGAGACAAGTTTCCCACGGCTCTTTTAAAACCTTTAGATTTTAGAGATTTGGCTCAGCAACACTTCCCATCCAGATGAAATGCTGATGAGGTTTCATTTGAAAGGATCCTGTCAGAATTTTTAGACTTGACAAGATCATGAGTAAAACATGAGGCTTCTGTGGCGTCACATTTACATCAATTTCATCTTTTTATCTCATCGTGTTAAATTTAGATCTGAAGGACTTTTGATTTTGATGGATCGTTCCAATTTTTTGCGTGTTTTAGACTTTTCGCTTCCACATTTATTCCACAGCACTGCCAGACGTTTTATAAAGAATAACTTCAACGTTTCGATTGATTTCATTTCTTCCAAGCTGCCAAAGGGTTCGAGTTCACTTCAATACCTCATGGAAATCAAAAACCAGCTTCAAGAGACTTTGAACATGCATGTGACAGGTGATCCATCACACACCAAAGTAAGATCGCTTTTTTGTCAAAATGCAGTTGTGTGCAGGAATAGTTTGCAGACTGTTTTTGCATTCAATAACTGTCTTGTGTTTAAGAATTCAGGGTCGGCTGCTGAGCGGTGAACTTTACATGATCTTTTTCACTACGACTCCGTTTGATTGGCTTCGACTTCCCCTCCACATACAGAAGCTTCTTGGTGTGTTTTTTGCAGCATCTGAATCTCAGATGTTGGAACGTCCTTGGAGAGTTTTAGAAAAAGTCTGACAGCTGAAGAAAAAAGAATTACTTAAATAAAAGTGAAAATTATGTGATAGACTTTTTATTTATTTCTTAAGCGAAATTCTTTGCAAGTAGAACTTTACAGTGCACTGGGAAATAAAATACAGCAGTGGCTGAACTGGGAAGGAAATATTAAATATTAAACTTATAATGAACTTAAAACAATTTATACCTCATGGATTTAAACATGCAAAGGTGCTGACATGCTGCTTTAAGTCTGTGACTTTAGCACGGGACATGATGACACAAAGCTTTTGTGGTTTCTAATCAAATTGTTGCCACTGAATCGATCATATTTATATTGACACTGGTGCATTGGTTGGTATTGATCGGTTCTACCATGAATCAAAGGTCAGCCACAGTGCTTCCAGTTTATTAATCGATCTCCAGTATGGATTGTTTCTCACACCGTTTTATTGGTACATGTGGAGACGTGTGGCACCAACTGCATGATCCAACCTTTGACCCCTGATCTGTAACCTCACCAGCATGAACACAAATACCACTCGCCACGAGGGAGGGTTCCTCTCCCGTCCATAAAACAGTGTAATAATAATCATATGTGCTGTAACGCACCAATTTATGACTTTTCTGTACCTTGTTCTGTAACCATTTATATCAGTAATGTTATTTAAAGAACTGCTTTCATGTTTTTATTGGCCAGTTGTGGGAGAAATATTCAGACCTTTTTCTTAAGTAAAAGAACCAATATCATAGTGTAGAAATACTGTGTTAGAAATAAAAGTCATGCATTTAAAATTTTACACAAGTAACAGTACAGTATGGTGTACTGGCATCAAAATATACTAAAAGTGCCAAAAACTAAAAGGACTCATTATTCACGTTGGCCTGTTTCATAACAATACATCATAATAAATTAAGGAAAAATCTGTAATTATATTTACTGTAATAAATTATTAAATGACCGTGATGTGTCATCAGAAATTAAGGAAACATGTTAAGTTGAAATATTTGCTTCATTTGACATCAGTGCTACAGTTGAGGTATCTCCTTTAGAAATCTACATTCTGGACCAGAGTAACTGTTGTTTTATGTTAATCAGAGTTCAAATTAATGCAGATTTTTTGCCAAATGAGTCAGTGCCTGTTTATGAGTTGTAAGAAATCATTAATAATCTTGTAGAAGGTGCAGTTAATTTATAACTGTTAAATTGAGCAAAATGTTAATGGAGTTTGGCAGGCAGTCACTTAATACATCATCCAGAGTTTGTTACTTCAGAGCCGTGGGCTTTTGTTTTCAGGATAACAGGTCAGACAACTGACAGGGTGTTAAACTGGTGTTAATGAGGTTGCCTGCATCCTGCGCTCCTGCAGAGCTCCTGCAGAG
>JAJHUR010118912.1:7884-34143 GCA_027495735.1 Lutjanus campechanus
CATTAGCTAATGGGTTATCAAATGTGTTATTTTATCTTGAAATAAGGGCCAATTTCCCTCTGGATTTTCACTACCCATTGTCTTTTCAGTTGCTGAGAAGTGATGAAATGACCTGTGATGGCACCAACCCGTCACTCAACGTATCCACGCCCTTAATTATGCACAAATTTAAGTCTTAATATAATTTTAACAGGCGAATTATATTTAAAAAATTCACCCCCACACAGTTCTTATGAACGGGGTAATTACTTATAGAGACCAAAACCATTTTTGTACCAGACTGGTAGCGTGTATTTCTCCTGTAAATTTGGTCATTTTAATATGTGGGTCTATGGGGATTGACTTGCTTTTGGATCCAGCCTCAAGTGGCCATTCAAGGAACTGCAGTATTTGGCACTTAGGTGTTGGCTTTATTTTTTAGCCCTGGAGGTTGCTGCCTGCTTCACATACATATTTCTATCAGATTATACTGTCTATCATATCTAATTACTCATATCCATCCATTTATGGGTGTTTCTGCAACTATGGGCATTTTTGACCCTCCTAAATTGAAAAAACAACAACAACCTGTTTCAACTTTGATTTTAACAATCAGAGCCTACAATACATATATACAAGTAAACAAAATTGTATATAGTTGTACATTTGTTTTATATGTCACATTATTTAGTAATTTTTTCTGTCAGTTTAATTTCTATATTTATCCAGCATCATATGACAAATTTTAACATAAATCCAAAATTTTAAATTGCCTGTAGTTGCAGAAACTCTCAAAAATGTGAAATCTCAAATATTTTTCATTTACAATGGCCTATGACAAAATGCATATTGTTAGAAGTAAATAAACTGGTCAACTAAACATTTATATATAATATAACCTAAGCATTCATGTTTCTTTTGAGCCTTACCTGGCTAAGCTGAGTCTCAGAGTTCACGAAGATCTCACACACTTCACACTGAAAGTTCTTGCTGGGCACCCCGACGCTGCCTTTGCTGCCCAGCCGCTTGCTTTTGCAGCCTGCACGAGCAGCCACCACTTTCCCCCTGCGTCGAGGCAGAACACTGTGACCTTCCAGCATCAGTTTGTGCTTTGTACCTGGTGTAAAGAGCAGAGGGTTGGCAGTTTTGTAGCGGTTCAAATCAAATAATATTACAGGCTTGTATTTGATGCTCAAATTTCAAATGTATAGGCCTTGTACCGCTGTTATGTGCTTCCAGTTGGGAGACAGAGTTGACCGTGACTTTACAGACAGGACAGTGGAGGTGAGCCTTGCTCTTCTTGGGGTCCTTTTCCTCATCTGTGCGTGGCTCCTCATTTGTGCTAGATGTGTCTGCATGGCTGCCTGACTCAGTGGTCGGGCCCGCGGGCTCTGCAGCCTCTGGGACTTCGGGGGCGCTGGTGTCTGAGGCTGTCTCTGAGAGCTGTGAGGAAGGTGAAATCTGAGGAGGGGAAAGCGTGACCAGCTCCACAGAGGAAACCTCAGACACTGGCGTCAGCATCACTGAGCTCCTGGGACTCTCCTCAAGTTTTGCCTCCAGGTTGGCTGGTTCTAGATCAGACTGAGGACCTGCATAAAAAAGGTAGAAATAAAGGACGACATCAGCAAACTGTGGTTCATTTAAACTTGCAATCACTGTGGGGGTTTTTGCTGTGAAAAAATTGAGAAATTATGTGCTGCTGCCAGAGGAATGCTGACTAAGATTACAGCATTCATGGAAATAAATAACAAAATAATACATTTGTGTATATTTCTCACTTTCCCACTGAGCATTTTAATAACTCATGAGATTTGTTGCTCGTCACTTAATTCATATATTAAATATTTTGTTATTAAAAAGTCAGTAAAAAAAAAAAGCATGGCTTACAAATCCAGCAATTACAGAGCAACATTATCTTTCATTTGGAGCCATATAAAGAATAGAGTGAACAGATCCCAACAAACAAAATGTGGGACAATGTGGGACTCCTCACCAGTGCTGAGAGCTAGTCTAAAGTTTTGTTATAGAATAATAAACATTTCTATCCTGCCCCTTCACTCATACCATCTCTCATAGTTGATTCAGTGGCACACAATAGTCAATAGAGTAGAAGAAGTAGTTTTCCAGTTTTTTTTTTGTGGCTGCATTTGCTTTTCTTTGCAGTAGTTTCCATTATATTCAGTCTAAATGTGCATTGTGTGTGGCTTTGTGGTGGCTCGCAATTTTCCCAGTTGGGTGTAGGGTAGGCAGCAAAGATGGTGACAGGTCAATCTGCCCTTAACCCACATGTGTGCAGTTTGATTGACATCAAACAGCCCTGTGATGACAGCCCTCAAAGATGGAAGCCCAGAAACGTCTTAAAAATGGCAAAATAATGAAAAATATGAAAATACAGGGGGCAGCGTGTTGGTTAACACTGACAAAAGGCTACCCATGAATCCTCGTGCAATCATGTGAGCTAGCTAACCCTTTACATCACTGTGTGGCAAACTAGTTAGCTTTCTCTTATTGAAAGATATCTGCCTGTTAGCTGTATTATTATCCCAAGTGTATTTGCAGTCTTAGAAGCCTTAATGGATCGTTTTATAACTTCACAAACTTCAACTTCACAAGTTTTAGCAGTGGCAATTTAGCCAAGTTTTTGTAGCTAATACTGTCAATATTAGGAGCCTGGTGAAATGCTGTTTAAGCAAATATACGTATTTAATTTGACACCTTTCTTGTACCTTACCCAAATTGAAGCAATCTGAAATGTATCAGTTCCTGACATCGTAGCGTTCATTTATAACTGAATGAAAATGAGTTTAACACCCCTGAGCTAAGGGTCCATACCCTGAAAAATGTTTAAGACTCCTGGTCTAGACATTTTGCTTTTTTTTTTAAATGAAAATCCTACATAGTCTGCCTTTAAAGGCTCCTTTGACAGAGCTGTGCTGGGAAATGAAAATAATGTAGGAAGTTATATAACTAAGTGCCTTTTGTGGCGTAATTGATGCACTTTTTCGAACATGGAAGGAGTAGTTGATTACATTTTTTCAAATAACTTGCCAAATAAGCTTTTTCCATTGCAGTTAATACAACCCCAACAAAGCTTGATGCCTGAAAAAAAAACAACAAGCCTGTTAATCAGGCTTGTTGTTTTTTTTTTCATAGCAAGAAAATTCACCTTGCATACTTAAACAGCAAAACACTCTTTCGATTGACTTAACTTTTTGAGTGCAAATATAAAGTTGGCTGAATCAATCTCCAAATTACCACTTTCACTTTTAATACAAGATTGACGCCAACATTAAAAGTGCTTTTCAAGTGCTGGCTTTGTGGCATTTTCTGATATAGTATCTAGCTTTGTTTTTAGCCATGCGGAACAGACTAGATTAGCATTGGTTTGGGCAAGAAAATGGCATCAGCCTCCTCCCTCCCTCCCTCCCTCCTTCCTCCCTACCCTCTTCTTCACTCTCCCCTCGCTATTCAAATATCAAGTGGACCCGGAGTCTGAGTCAATATAAACAAACCCATCGACTGGCGGGCCGAGCCGATAAGTCACTGGAGTTCCATTACACATCTCCCCTTCACCCCGCTGCCCTCCCAGGGGAGTCACACACTTCACCCCTGAGCACTGCGCGCTACACTCGCTGAATATCTCCATTTCATTTAGTGCGCTTTCTCCCCGCACACACTCACAACCCTCCTCAATGCAACTGTGCTCCATTGATTTTCCCTTGTACGTCTCAGAGTAAATTCATCATTGGAGATAAGGGCCTTCCTCTTCCATTCCCGCCACAGAAAAAGAACCTATATGTGGGAGCAAGATTAGACAGTCCCCCCGCTGTAATGAGAGTGACCCCGGAGGGATTTGAGCTCCTCTGTGGGAGGGGGGCAGGGGTAGGTATGATCCTGAGCTTATGTGAGAGACAGGGCCACCTGAGAAGTCTCTGGAGGGGAGTGATACTGATCAATGGATTTAAGCAGGAACCTCACAGAGGAAGACATGGAGGCTGCTGGGAATCAAAGCCCTGGAAAATCCAACGCCTCAGATCATGAAGGACCTCATGAAAGACTCGTTTTAGCTATCTACAGAGTTTAAGGTCTCTAAATTCTTAAAAAGCCCCAACTTTAACAGCTAGCCAAAAGCAATCACCAATGAAATTAGTGCTGAAATGATTAGTTTTTTGGTTAAAGCATGGTGTAATCTTGCAAATGTCAACAGTAGGAGGAGCCAGAGGAACCTGATTTTTTCAGGTTGTTTATTAACCTAACTCTTGTCTTAACCCAAGATTAAACATAGAAGAGACCTCACACCTGATTGTAACTTCAAACGGAGAAGATTTTTTTACAATTTTTTGTCACTATCAATTTACATACACATAGATACACATAGATTTTGACTCTTCGTACTGCGGGCACAGCTGCAACAGCAGGTAGACTTCCCTGCAGATTTTCAGAAGACTTTGACCTAAATGTTGATAAATTTTTAAGTCTATCATAATGCTACACTGGAAATGTGTACAACTACAAAACAACACCATTTAGATGGACAAAATTATGTTCAATAACAATAATCTACTCAGCTGTATTCTGATATCAATGCATCTTGCATCAGCAGATGCCCAAACAGGCTTAAAGGAACATTGATGTGGGACCAAATATTCAAACGATAGGAAAACATGAATAGTATATTCTGCATGCCTTCATACTGGACATGCATTAGATAAACTCATATTATAATCTATGTGTATTATTCGGTTTTGTTTGACAAATTTTCCAAGCTATAAAAATAAAACTACCCCATACTGCGGCACAAAAAACAACCTCTCATTTTCATCAAACCAAAATATTTCTTTCATTTTTGTTCTGCAGGTTATTATATAAAGTAATCAACAATAAAACTAAGTGATACGGAGAACCTTTTATGACATTAAAACATGAGCACGACTGGATAGTGCAAATTGGAAGTAGCAACATACATTATTTGTACCAAACTAACCACACCATCGTCAATCATTAAAAAAAAAAGAAGTGTACTCAGAGCATGGGCTGAAACAGCAGAAGCGTGCGTTGCTACATGCCCATCCAGGTGAAATACCAATTTTTTTGAGGGAGTACTGATTGTTCTTCTTATATTCAAGATTGCACCTCTGAGAATTCATAATGGGCAACAGTTCAGGCATTTTATAGACTGAAAAGATTCACTGAGTATTCGGGGGGGAAAAAACAACCCACAGATTGATATCTGAAAAAAAAAATCACACACTGCGGCCCTGATTGGAAGCTGTAAGAAAGAGCTGTTTGTTGCTGCAGATTAGGGTCAAAAAAATTCTGTGAAATTGATCTTAAACTCTTGATAAACACTAAGTCTCTCCCACCCTCTTCCCTGAAAATGCCTCACTTTTCTTGCTCTGTGACCATCTACATGACGAGAGAAACTGCCACCAACATTGGCAAACTGTCAGACCAAAGGCCAGAATATTGGCAGTGCCAGCAGGGCCTCTGTGGAGCAGAATAAACAGTAGCACATTATGGATATTTGGATCAATGTTATGCTGGCAATCGTCAGTTTTCTTTAACATGAAAAGAATTTAATCCACGCTTTAACAGTCCAATTAAATCTGACAGGCTTTTAGAGTTTAAACACATCTGAAGAGATCTCAATTCAGCAGATTGATCCGCTGAGAACTTTAACCACAGCCAAACAGCAAATGAATATGATTATTGGACTCATTATGCACACACTTGCACACACATACAGACACCGAGCGCTCGGTTTAGCGGGCGAGCTTTGATTCAAGGCGGCTTCAGAACATAAACAACTTCCCTGGAGAAAACCCCCTTGCTTTAAATAATCATTACTGTGGTGACAGACACGAAGTCCCCACGAAGACGGTTTCAATAGTGGGAGTCAATCAAAGCTGAGTGTGATTGATGCTTGTCACGACTGATGCAGACCCTCTGTCTGTGGGCACCCGGCCTGCTGCTCTCTCACATGCTCAGTCACTGTGTGCTAACTCCCTCCTTTGTTGGTCTGGGACATGGTTTATAAGCATCGATTAGTCCCTTTTGTAAGACTGGAAACATCGTCTTTGCTCTTCTCTGTCTTCCTCCTGTGCCTACGAATTGCTCTGGTACCCCGAATGACAGAATATCTGCAGAAAGTAAGAGATGTTGGAAAGTTTTATTGCAACTAGCATTTTTGTAAGAGGGAAAAAAAAAGTTTCTGTCCGGCATGGTAACATGGGACACTTGTTGCTAGTTTGAAGAACAAAGGACATCCCCACTGAAGACTGTATGGTACTTGAGCAGATTAAGCATTTGTGTTCCCTTTAAAATGACACATATAGGCATTTTCAGTAACACTTAGGATGCTTATTAACATTAATATATGTTAATAAGACTATATCAGTGTTAACAATAGCATAATAAACATGTTTATTGTTAGATTGTAAGACATTTATAAATACTTATGAAAACTGTAAATAATTTAGACTGCTTAATGCCAATAAAAGTCTCATGAGTGCAAATAAAAGCCTTATGAGTTTCTTATAATTGCTTATAACAACATTACAAACACATTTATTGAGTTTAACTAACTAAACAAAGCTTGTTTAGGTTAATTAATCCTTTATTATGCACTTATTAACAATAAACCATGATTTTGTTTTAATTATTCTTATTAATAATTAGTAATTAATTTGTAATTAACTATATGCAGCTCTCACTGTCCAATAAAGACAGTAATCCTTAAAATAATAATAGCTCAATAACACATTATTTTGTGCATACAAACACCATGGCAACACGTCCAGAGACAGCACTGTGTGTATGACTGATTTAATGAGACACAAGTGCTAATGAACTGCCTTCATTGTTGACGTACGGGTCACCCATTTTGGATTTTGAGGTCGGGGAGGATGAGGTTTCTCCGACTTAGCGAGTTGGAAATCCTCCTTCAGGAGGCGTTCCAACTGGGATTTCGGAAATTCCAACTTTCCATTCCAAGTGGAATGCACCATAACTTAGGAAATCCTAATTAGAAATGTCAACTTGCGGAGGTGGAGGAATTAATAGTGTTGTGTGGAGGAAAGGAAACCACACCTTTTGGGAAGAAGTTGATCAAATTCAAAATGAATCATCTTACCCATGTATATATATTCACTAATATGCGGTCTGAGAAATTTAAACCGTCATTATATGGTTTGAGTAGCCTTTCAGTCATAATATTTCCCTGCTCATGATGTTTCCCATCTTCGCTGTCATTACCATACAGACCTAATGACAGTAGTGCTGCATTTTTGGTTAGTTATTATGAATTTAGGACAAGCTCTATGCCATCCTAAATTAGGATTCTTAACTCAGGAAATTCTTCAGTTAGGACTGATCTGTAATGGCGAAATTTCTACCCTAAGATAAGATAGGATTTTTCCCTAAATGCAGTTGGAAACATGCCTCTATAATGCCAAAAATCCTAAATGTCACCCTAAACTGAGATAAAGATAGGATTTCAGACCTCAGACTGGTTCACTCCACTGTGGCACTTTCCCAGAAACACTTGCAAAGCAATTTATGACTCATCGTTTGTTCCTGTGTACCTTGGAGAAAGTGGACTTTTAAGTCCGTCCAGCACGTCACAGTAAAAAAGCTGGTATATACGCATGGCAGTAACTGCCTGCGTCAAACTGTGCATTATTCTAATGGAGCTGAAGAGGCTGACCTTGTGGGTCTAGAGTCTGTTTACTCGGGGCCAGACTGGCCGCTCAGAGCACCGGCCGAACAGGTGTGTTATTGGTTCCTGATGGCAGACAATGTGGGCATTACCCTGAGACAGCTCGCCACCAGCTTCATGGCAGACATAACTCATTTCATAGAGTGTTAATTTGGAGCGCTATTCCATTACAGGTTGGCATTGTGGTGCATGCCACCACTGGCTCGCACTGCTGCATTTCAATTTCACATTAGGCCAATCACACAATTGGGCTTATTAAAGAGTGTTCCTCCTCACAAAATTGCCTTGGAACTGTAAAATTATTCACAGCATAAAAACTAGCTATGACTTATCTACTTTCTCTCTCCAATGACCTCCTCCACCACCCTTTCCTGTCTTATTCCTCCCTCCTCTGTCTCTCTCTCTCTCTGTCTCCCTCATTCATTTCATTTTATCTTTCATTTTCCACTCATCATCTCATTTCGTCTCCACTGCTGCTTCCCTCTTTCAGAGCTCTCTTTTGCAACGGCGGAATATTAAAATGAGATTTGATGAGAGCGTTATCAGGCTCCCAGTCTTTTGTCCACTTTCTCCTTTCTGAAGGAGACTCTTAGTGCTCAAGGCAAAAAAAAGTGTGCATGTCTGTGTGTGTATAGGAAGGGGCGGGGGTAAAGTACAAACTGTCTCCTTCTTCTTTCTCTCAGTGCCTTCATATCTCTTCTCTAATATTCCATCTTGCATCCAGGCACATTTTGAAATTCTGCTCAGATAGTGATCTTCTCCGGGGCGAGGGAAGTGGAGGGGAGGATGAAGTAGGAAAGTAGAAGAGAGAGGGGGAAAAACTGCTCTACCGCTCCTCCGCTTCCATCACCTTGGATGGATAAATGAAAAGTGTGGACCCAGACGAGTGCAACATGAGAAGGTAATGGGCTCACTCTGCAGTCAAAGAGCCATCGGAGCAATTCATGCTCTCATGCTTGCAGTTGTGTCGTGTGGAAAAAGTCAACATTTATATTCTGCTGAAAGGAAACCAATGCACTCCTCTTTCTTTATCAGAAGTTAAAATGTCTATATTTACACCACCAAGGTGAAAACATTTTAAAAAGAAGATTTTTTTCCCTTTCTTTCTATCTGGCAGCCCTTTAAAATGAAAACTCTCACCACTGTTTTGCTCCCTCTCTACTCAGCCAGCAGCTCTACGTGTTGTTCTTTTCACACTGCACAAATTCGCCAATTCTGCAACAATACCCTCCCTACACTCTTAGATATAAGGGTTCCAAAAAAGTTTTTCCTAAGGGGCTGAGGTTCTACCCAAAACCATTTGTGACTGAAGAACCCTGTCTTGAAGAAAGGGTTTGTCAAGGGTTTGTAGTAAGACCTTTTTTAGAGGAAAGAGTTCTTTAAAGATTGTTGAAATCCTTGAAGAACTCTTTTGTTAAAGGTTCTTTGTACCATAAAATGAAAGGGTTGTTACAAGAACCCCTTGAGTGTGTTCTGCCCAAAACTCTTGGAATATAAAAGGTTTTTGGTAGAACCGCTTGGGCAGGTTCTAGATGAAACCTTGAAATATAAAAGGGTTCTCAGTAGAACCCCTTGACTGTGTTCTAAATGAAACCCATGGAATATAAAAAGGTTATAGAACCCTCAGCGTGTGCCCTAGGTGAACCCTTGGAATATTTTCAGTAGAACCCATTGGGAAGGTTCTAGATGAAGCCCTTGAAGTATAAAACGGTTATCCGTATAACCCCCTGGTTGGGTTCTAGATAAAACCCTTGGACTGTAAAAGGGTTCTCAATTGAATTTACTCCACCGGAGTGCGTTCTTGATGAAATCCTTATAATATAGAAAACTTTTTGGTAGAACTCCCTTGTTGGGATTCTAAATAAAACCCTTGGACTATGAAACGGTTCTCAGTAGAACCCCTTGGGGTGGGTTCTTGATGGCACCATTAGAAGGTTCTGGATAGAGCTGCCAGAGAGGGTTCTGGGTGGAACCATTACACCATAGAAGGGTTCTCTGTAGAGACCTTTCACAGTTAGTTCTAGGTATAACCCTTTATGTTGTGTTATAGGTAGAACTCTATAAACTTTCTAAAAGATTCTACCAGGCACAGCAAAGGTTTTTCCTATGGGGACAAGCTGAAGAACCCTGTAGGGTTCTAGTTATCATTTTTATGTCTCAGAGTGTATCTAACTGAGATGGATAGGAGGGAGTGAAGGGGAGTCCAGAGGTGGAAATTAAGAGGCAAAGGGGGTAAAAACGACCCCAGTGAGGCTGCGATCGATCTCTGCCGGCCCTTTTATTTACACAGCATCTCTTGCTCCCAGACATCCCACAAACCCCGCAGCTTCGGAGCTCCTCCATCCATCACTGGGCGCAGGGACGGAGAGGCCAGGTCACAGAGGTTTTGATGGGGATAGAGTGGGTAGAATTTGCTGAGGTTCCAATGCAGAGGAACACAGAAGGGATAGGGGAGCGAAAGGGTGAAGGATAAGGTGTACAGAAGATGTAATCTCAAAGCGTAACACAGCGGAGCAGAGGGGAAGAGATAACAGAGGCCAAGATATTGGAGGAGGAGGATGGAGGAGGATGGAGGCTGTCAATGATGTGAAAGGAGGATTGGTGAAGGGGGTTTAGACAGATGAAATGGAGCAGAAGGAGGAATTACAGGAACCAAAGCGTGATAGAGTGATCATCAAAACATTCGTCCTATCTTTTTGTCTGTTAAAGGGACAGTTCACCCCAACATCAAAAATACACAGCTCTCCTCTTACCTGTAGAGCTATTTATCCATCATGGTGTGGGTTACTGAGTTTTAGAAATAGTGGCTGTAGAGATGTCTGCCTTCTCTCCAGCATAATGGAACTAGATTGCGCGGTTGTGTTGTTTTTCCAATGTATTTTTTTTGGCACTTTGATCACCACAAGTCAAGTACCATTTAGCTCTGTTATATTGGAGAGAAGGCAGACATCTCTACGGCCGACACTTCCAAAACTCTGCAACTCGCAACAAAACTATCTGGATGGATAAATAGCACTACAGACCAGGGGAAAAATATGTTTTTGATTTTGGGATGAACTGTCCCTTTAAATAAACATATGAAGGAGAAATTTGAAGCCACAGTGTACTAAATCTGCCATCAAACAAAATATGTACAAACACAAAAGCACAGAGGTGTGGACACAGTAAGCAAAATTTAAAAAAATACTGTACGGCTTGAGTGAAATGACATAGGACCAGAACTACTTCATAAGAAGATATTTTCTACATGAAATACTGAGGTCATGAGTTATAGCCCTGCTAGAGATGCTCGTAGCCCCCCAAAATTTTGGAGAGCATAATGCACTTGGAGAGTAACAATAATCACCTGGAGATAATGGCAGGAACCCAACATAAGTCATAAATATTGCCAAAATCACTCTTTTTCGGTCCAGTTTCTTATTGTATTGAAATAACTTTTGAGGAGCACAGCTGCAGTATTTTGCAGGTTTTTACCCTAAATTACCTGAAAAGTGTTCCAGCACTCATTACTCAAGTTCATCCAACCAATAAGTGATCATTTAAAAGTTACTCACGGGGGTACACAAAGGGAGAAGCTTTTTCTTGATAAAGATATATGACTGTAACGGCCAGGACACCTGAAGCCAACCACAACATAAAGATGCAATAGAAAAAAAATGTTCTTTTTATAACTTGAAATGGGTGTAAATGCAGGACTTGTACTGTAGCTTTGTATGTGCGCAGCTCATTACATGTGTGTCACATTATATAAAGACGTCATGCAAAGTCGCTGGATGATGCAAGCCTTTGTTCACAACACACCATGATATGACTAAGTAGTTTTAGCAATTTGTCACCATAATTTTTTACGTTTTAAGAAATATACACACACACCTATGTGCGCACACATATGTACATATATGTATAGATGCCCACGTGTGTATAAATATATATCCAATAAAAAATTTAAAAAGACCTAGAAAAAATACAGAGGACATGGTCTCGGTGTCCTCAATGGTAGCTGCTGGCGTGCAACAAGGTCTGTGGATTATTTTTGGTAATCAGGTCATGATTTCTGGAAAGGGATGTTGCTGTTGAGTTTTTCAAATATATTTTTTGCTGCTTTGAGCACCACAAGGCGGGTGCCAGCTAGCTCTAGATGATTAAATAGCACTATAATTAAGAAGAAAAATATGTATTTTTGATTTTAGGGTGAACTGTCTCTTTAATGTATTGATTCTATTGATGTATTTTTTAAAGTAAATTAATACCATCAGTGTTTATTCATGTAATGTGGAAGAGTAGCTGATTGCCATGGTATCAGCTAACGTGGATCCTTTAAATAAACAAATAAACAAACTGTCTGTTTAACGTACTTGTTCCCTCCACTAAGCTCGTATCCATGAGCACTGGAAGAGATGCCTCCGATGTGGACGTCTTGCTCCGGTCCCGATCTCGTTCCCGATCTCTGTCTCTGTCTCTGTCTCTGTCCCGCCCTGCGGACGAGGCCTCCCCGGCTCGCCGCTGCCTGTTCTTCTGGGCCTCCATGGCTTTGAGCTTGCGGGCGTGTTTGTGGCCCTTGTAGTGCGCCTCTGCTTGGTTCTGCAGGAGAGAAATGAGAGAAAACCGGGTTGGCAAAGAATAGCAGAAAGGAGTGTTTGACTCGATGCATTATCTGCTGGAGAGACTGGAGCCCACGTGCAATAAATGTTAAAATTCACGGCTGAATATTCGCTCTCTCGCAGGCATACACAGGCTGCAAGGAAGAGAGTCTGTTTCCACCTGATAACGGTGATGGCACATTGGGAGGCCAGAGGTATAATTGCATGTGTAATATGCAACAAGAGAGAGGATCCCATCTCCACAACTACCCTATTAATGTGCACTGTGAGAGTCAGCTTCTGCAAGTCCTGGACACGTGGCAATCCATACTAATGTCACACACATCCGAGCACTTACGAGCACACAGACCCACAAACACAATTCGACACATTCTTACTGACTGTGATGCAACAATAAACACGCTCACGCAGATTTCCTTCCGGGTGGATTCACCTTCACATTCTCATCATTCTCACGGCCCGGTTCAATCCGAGAACAAAGCCCCTGTTGTCGGAGCAAGCGTGGATACATAAGAATATCTGAGAAATCAATACAGAGATCACTCATTAAAAGCTAAAACAACCTCCGGGGATCAGCTCTCATCAGCTCCTGGCCTGGATAGGAGAGAGTTATGGAGCCTAGGAGCAGAACTAGAACATTATGGAGAGAAAGAAAATCACACACAACCACTGGTTTGGTACATACAGCACAATAACGGCTAAATTAAGAGTTTAAGAGTTTTATTCCAAATTAAATTCAAAATATGGAAAATTTGAAGGACCCATGTGTGAGATTTATGGTGATTTATTGGCAGAATATGGCAGATATGAATTATAGTATTCATAAGTATTTTTTCATTAGCATATTATCACCTGAAAATAAGAATTTTGGTGTTTTATCACTTAAGAATGAGCCATTTCTATCTACAGAGTAGGGGTGTCACCAGGGTTGACTTACCATTAGGCAAAGGTCAATAATAGTCTTAGGCCCCAAACTACCAAACACCCCCATAAATGTCTTATAAACTCATGGTTAACATATTTTTATTTTTTACTTTTTGCTAATTAATTATGCATTTCTGGCATCAGAATACTTTGTTCATGAATGTCTCAGGGCCTCCTCCTTGATCATACTGCATAGCTGCGGAAATGATTCGGGAACATTGCAGCTAACAGCTCAGTGTGATATACAGACTGTTGAAAAATGAAGCGAAGCTACTCCAGCATGTGCTGAAAAAATGAAGAAGCAGGAGGATACTAAAAGATAGCAACCACCCCAGTCACTGCCTGTTCACCATGCTGCTGTCTGGCAAGAGATACAGAAGTATCTGCTGTCCAGTCACCAGACTTCAGAACAGTTTCTGCCCTAACATCCACTGTAATCCACCACAATGTAGTATTTTTTTCACTCCATTCCCAACTATTTGTACATGCCCGGCATGTGTCCAACGAAAACAAAAAACACAACACTTAAAATAAAACACAGCTACCGGTAACCTGCAGCTGCTCTTTTCACTGTGGGAGTATTTCCACTAGTTTAACATTTAGCAAGTAGTGTTTCACACAACTGTGCTGTACAAGGACGCTGTGGTCACATTGCATGAACAGGGACTATTTATTTCTCTTTGGTAAAAAAAACCCAGCTTTCCAGTAACTACAGTATTATTATAATACACTTATCTAGCCACATCACAGCTTGCAAAAGTAACTTAAGTACGCCTTACAGCCCGAAGCCTTTTCTGTGACTGTGGAAACATGTGGGGCCTCTGCCATGTCGCCCCACCATGCAGGGCCATAGCCAGGATTTACTGTAGAAACACTGTGGTTCATGAGTCCTAACCCCACTATGGTTGTGGGGGATGCCAACAACAATTATCACTTAAGGAAATAATCCGTGCCAACTCCCAACACCAACACAAAGTCAAACCAAACTGACAGTTTCACAACTGCAATATTTTTCAGTTTTTTCCTGAAGTTAAAATTGTGTTCTGACACAATTTTATTAGTCAAGTTCATCCACACAATCAGCCATAATAAAAAAGTATAACACCAACGGCAGCAGCTGACTGTAAGTGAAGGAAGTTAATACTTATTCAAACTTATTTCTTTGTGAAAAAAAAACTTGCACATGCTTCAGAAATTCAAGAAAGTTGCATAAAATTGTTGAAAAGATACATAGTCTTTAATACCAATGCATAATATGCCCTGTAAAGTAAGAAATGATTACTGTAAATGTAATTCTTATTTGAAATAAAATAAAAGAAGAGGTACTCTGATCAATGACTTACAGATAAATGAGGTATCACTGAAATTTTGGGAGTAATCACTGAACACAATTATCTGTCTCTGCCTCATTTTCTGTTCCTGTTCAGCTCTGCTGGTGAGATGCCAACCTTTGTTCACAACACAGCATACATTGTTTATATATATTATACAACAAAGCAGTTTTAGCAATGCGTCACTTTGAGAAAGTCACAGCAGGCTGAGACGAGGTGTTTGCAATCTGCAAGCTCACTGCCAGATGCCACTAATTCGTTCAAACTGATCCTTCATGCGTCCTCAAACACACTAATTATAGAGACTGCTGAGTAATACGGACATTTTCATACTCTCAATATTTAAGAGATGGACGGATTAAGGATTAAGTATTAAGTATTAAGTATAAAATAGCCTTTTTTTTCCAAACGGTATGCGTTTTGACAAGTGGAGCAAGGTAAGACGTTCCTCTGAGACTACTACGCTCTCATCCAGTTTTACTTACTCAAGAAATAAATCATGCAAATCCTCAGACACCAAACAAGTTGAGTCAAGAGACTGGACTTTAGTTTGAAGAGTCCTAAGTGAGGAATAAATGCATGCAGAGAGCTGGAAACACTAAAAGACTTTTTCATTAGGAGCAAAATGTGGATTTCTCTGATTACCTGAGCATCAATGATACATTAAATC
Organism: Lutjanus campechanus; assembly: GCA_027495735.1. Taxonomy (NCBI): domain Eukaryota; kingdom Metazoa; phylum Chordata; class Actinopteri; order Lutjaniformes; family Lutjanidae; genus Lutjanus; species Lutjanus campechanus. Next base: position 23,107 of record JAJHUR010118912.1, read on the forward strand.
CCATGAGCAATAAACAAGGTTACTGGTTGAGCTGTGTTCGTGCAGAGATGCATCTCATCTCAGCCTCATGTGTTCGCTCTATGTAATCTAGGGATGGAGTTAAATATGTATTTCACATTAGCGAGCCTAATGGTGTGATGTTGTGGAGGCCTATAAATAATGTGGCTGTCAAAGCATCTGTAAAAACAACTCGGATACTTCAGCACATCGTGCGGCTGATCTGCCGTGAAAAAGCTTCGGAGATTACCGTGATGTGACGAATTCAGCTGGCGTCTCCACCAGCAGCCTCTCTGTCCAACTGAGTCTCAGTGGAGGCAGAGGAGGGACACGGTGTGAAATGAGCTTTGGTCTTCACATCACCACCACGGACAGCAGAATACAGAACTGCTCTAAAGGATCCTTGATGTCCGGTGATTAAGCCTACGGCTAAAGGTAAACAACGGACTACATCTAGTACTTAGATACATGTTTAGTGGGTGTGGAACATGTCCCCTGTGACTGTGAAACAGCACTGACTCCTCTCTCCCAATAATGAATTGCAGGCAACAAAAAAATAACAAAGACATAAAAATAAAGTGGATGTGCCAGTTGGTTCGCTTAATTTAACAATTATTGAGCTGCCTGTTCTGACTGCAGAGGTGTCTTTGCAGAGTCTTTTACCAAATTTGCCAGTCACAGTTGTTTTTGTGATAGTTTTGTAGCCTAATTATGTTCTATTCTGACAAAATAAAATCTCTAAATATGATGAACGAAATGAAAGACATAAAAAGAGCAGTAAACATACTGGTACAGACACGCTCTCCTTCCTCACACACGCTACTTAAAATGTTCTCACATCCAGTAGACCTTGAACTATTTCAACAGCAGGATTATAAACACCCAAACTACCAGAGAAAAGGCCTTTTCACACCAGGCACACCTCCAGAATATTCACGATTTCATGCTGTTTATTTGTTGCTGTTGTTGTATAAAGGCCTTAATGCAACAGTGCTTATCAGACTCACTCCCAAAGGGCCCTGCCCATTGTTCTGATGGCACGTTACATTCTCAAACCCCCAAAATTTCACATTGAACAGAAATCCCATTTGTCTATAAGCCTGTTATCCAAAAAACAAAAGCCCAGTGTTCCTGAGGCCACACTCGGATCCTACCTAGAGTTTTTAGCCCTTAATATCTTGCTCTGTTGCAAAACTTCAGCTAACTAGCCAGCAACTATTAGCTACAGTAGCTAGCTACATCTGACCGCTAATTTTAGGAAAACACTAGCTAACTGTTGTTAGCTAGCTATTTAGCTGGTGTTTTGCTAACATTACCTAAAGATTTGACTACAGTGTATGTTGCTTTTGCAGATCCTGCCGCAACATCTTTTAACCACCTTCATTTTTTTTTCTTTCCAACATAATCGACTCTATGCAAGTACAAGGAAAGAGACACTAGATTGAGGCTCTGCTGGGTACCAAGCTTGCTCAGCTGTTTTTGGACCACAGAACAAAAAGGGGCGGGGCTTAGGAAGGGTCTACTGTGCTCTTTTGAACCTGTACCCACACCCCGCAGTGCTGTCACAGTTCACTGACACACACTTGAGCACAGTTCTACATGACTGCAGCTAGTTGACAAGTTAAACCACTGGAGGTCAGCAAAAACAAGATTTCCTGCTGTTATATTGCTCTTAAAGAACAATTTGTGCTATACTGAGCAGCACAGAAAATTTACTTATTCCTCTTTTGAGCCTTATGCACAAGGATAACTTGGTGTAATATCTGAGCAAACTCTGAGGAGGCTGCATGAGAGTGTTAGGGAAGTATTCATGCTCTCAGAGAGACAGATAAAGCTACAGTCAGACCTGACACTCCTCTTTAAGTCGGTGTGCAGATTCAGGGAATGGGATTTTCTCTCGTGTGTGAAGAGCACGTCTGAGTCTCCTCTCCCCCCTCAGCTCCCTGTCTCCTGTGCCTCAGCCTTTCTTTGAAGATGGGGTCCAAAAAAAAAAGTGTCTGTCTGTCTGTGTGTGTGTGTGTGTGTGTGTGTGTGTGTGTTTTACTGGGCCCAGACATGAGATGTCTTAAGGCTTTCTGGACTATTATCTATTTGTTTATGTGAATATGCATGAAATGTCATGGGATGTTTGCTTGTATGTGTGTGTGTGTGTGTGTGTGTATGCGAGTGTGCACGTGTACAGTATGTGTGTGTGTGTGTATTTGTGTATGTGTGCATGTGCTGGAGGTGGCAGGGACGGGAAAAAATGGAACAAGGAGCCGAGAATGCCGCTTCCTGCTGGGGCTGCTGATTGTTTCTGCGCTTTGCTGATAAACAGCAGCTCTCCCTGCTGTCTAATCCCTCATACCACAACAACAGACAGACACACACATACAGATTTCATTGTAAGGAAAACTGCACAAACTTTTATATACACAAAACCAGAAAAAAAAAGGAAATGACTAACTTAAGATTTACATTTGCAGAAAAGGATCCACCTTTTCCAGTTTTTTCTTAATGCATATGCACACAAAGATGCACACATTTGCTTTCACACACACATACACACACACACACCTACAGTATGCACATACACAGTGAGTCAGTAGGGATGATAGGAGCTGAGGTAATTGAGGAACAGACACATTTTCAAAAACAACATTCAAGAAGATAGCAGAAGCACAAAACAAAGAGATGTTGTTCTCTGAGGCTAGACTCACATTTTGGTATGGATTGCTTTTATGTTGTAAATTACACAGTCTGGCGTGCCGACTCGTTCTCTCTCTTTTATAGTCCCAAAACCTCTCCATCTTTTTCATAAACACAGAGGCATAAAGCCACTAAAAAAAATCTCTTACCGTTGAGTTAAAGCGCAGGTGGCAAATGTTGCAGGAGATAATCTGTTTCTTCTTGAGGGGCTGAGGGACACCAAATGTGTGGTTGATCACTGCCTTCTGGACAGGGTCCATCTGAGAGACAGAAAGAAAACACCAGTGCAAACAACATTACTCCTGCAAGATTTTATTTTCCCAAATGAGAAACTTCTGTGCAGCAGAACAAGTTCACCTCAGAGGTGAGGCGAATTTGCCAAGATTCAATCTTTAGTGCGGCTTATACTGTTATAAAGAATCCTCTAATACATCAGCGGACAGCTGGACATCACATCCAGATTTCCTGCAGCTACAGTGGAATGTAATGGGCAGATAATTTCAGTTATTAGTGATGAATGTCATATTATTTTATGTCAGTTCCTGAGAATTAAAGAGCGAGGGCATCTTTCAACATTCAACATTTGGCACCGGTGTTGAGGAATATTTTGAAAAGAGAGACGACTGATTCCATGTTGAAACTGTTAAAACTAAAGCAGTCTAATACAACTTAAAGACTTTTGCAAAAAACAAGATATATAATATTAAAAAAATCATTCTTAATTTGATGCCTGCAAGTGTTCTGAAAAAGTGGAGCATGTTTACTACTGTGATACATCAACTTTTCTTTTAACAACACTCAGTCAGCATTTGGGAACTGAGAACAGTAATTGTTGAAGTTTTGAAAGAGAAATTCTGTCTCATTCTTGCTTGATATGCTTCAGGTGCTCGACAGTCCAGGGTCTCTGCTGTCGTATTTTGTGCTTCATAATGCACCACGCATTTTCAGTGGGGAGACATGTCTGGACTGCAGGCAGGACAGTCTAGTGCCTTAACTATTTTACAACGAAGCCACGTTGTTGTAACACATGCAGAATGTGTCTCGGCATTGTCTCGCTGAAATAAGCAGGGACGTCTCTGAAGATGATATTGTCTGGATGGCAGCACATGCTGCTCCAAAACCTGTGTGTTAATGGGACCCTCACAGATGTGACAGTTACCCATGATGCCACAGGCACTAACACACTTCCATACCATCACAGACACTGGCTTTTGAAATTAGTGCTGGAAACAATCTGGATGGTCCCTCTCCTCTTTAGCCCAGAGAGAAGTCTGCAGTGTTCCTGGATGTTGTTGATATGCAGCGACAAACCAAAGGATTCCCAGGCCTATGTACAGTAGTATCCTTTATGCAATTATGTGTGTTTTAATGCAGTACCACCTGAGGGGTCAAAGGTCACAGGCATTCAACATTGGTTTTCAGCCCTGCCCCTTATGTGTAGCAATTTCTCTGGATTCTCTGAGTCTTTTTGGAGGTTTTGTGGCGCTACCAAAATCTGTTCTCTCGCTGAACGCAACCAGGGGCCACGGAGAGAATAATGCTCCTCACATGTTAAATCATAATGAGTCACGATGAAAAACAAATAAAAGAAAAATAACAACAAGGAATCAAGGACAAGCAGGGAGGGTTAACAACAAATGGAAACTTAACTCAGTAAATCAGCGCGAGGTTGCCATGACCCTGTGATGTGAGGGGAATATTTCAACTTTTCCCTGCAAGGACAATGTGTGATACTCAGGTTTTGTGCATGGCTTTTCTGACAAGAATGGCTGTTTGGCCAGCATGTATGGAGAAACTTGACCAGCGACTGTATTTTCGTTTGTTACTTTTAATGAAAGAGAAAAATCAGCAGTGCATAAAGAATCACATTGACATACCTTCTGTGAGGCAGCAGATGAGGGTAGCTAGAAGAAAGACGACAAAAGACCACCTCATTGGAGGCCGACTTTATTAATTTTGCCAAACTATAGTGCATGCTAACTAATATTGAGTCTCAGATTACATATCTCTGTGGTAGCATGAGAGGTTCAGTTCATACACTGACACTCCACAACTTTCTTTTCTAGATTTGTCAAAACTTATTCCATCCAAGACATATTTTCTTTTTCAAAATGTTTTGGTTTTATCCTGCTACAAAATTCAAGGCACAGCTATTATGCAAACAAACCTGCCCATGGGCCATTTGGAATATCATGTGTTCTACTGTCATTACAACAAGAAGAAATTTTTAATTTTCAGTCTGCTTTGAAAACACTAAACTGTGTTGATTCTTTGCACACAGCTATCAAATGTAACACCAGCGGTCCAACCCACACAGGTGTTCCCACTTATTTGTCTAATTAAACCTCTTTACAGAACAGTGGAGATGTGCACACAATATGTCTGATTAACATCTTCTTCACCTGTTTTCATTCCTGTTGGTATGCTGAGACTTTAGACTGCACATACTTTTCATATTGCACCAATTCTCACTTGTGCATCAACATTTTTCTTGGAAATGATCAGAGATTATTAATTTTTTCACTTTCTAGTTTCTGAGGCAAGTGCAGAGTGATTGCTTGATTTTTTATATCTGGCAACATGATTTAGTTTTACACATGTGGCAGTAGTCTGCTCAGTATTGTTCAGTTGATGTGTACTGTATCTGTGCTGTTGTAGCAGTCCCTCTTTGAGAAAAACATAGTATTTCACCCAGATGACTTTGGTTTCGCAGGATGTAGCAGTACATGTTTTGGCGAGCTCATGGGCAAGCTCTGTGCCAGAGCAGGTTTGTGTTATATAATAAAGTTAGGAAGAAAAATATTGAGATTTTCATGTGTCATTCTGTGCCTGTTTGCTCATAATTTCCTACGCAGTACAGACAGGAGACACTCTGCTGCTGTAGAATCCTTTTCTGCTGTATGTGACTTGTCATTGTGTTTAGATTATAATTAAGATGTGTGTCAGATTCACTCTTAATACACTGCAGTACACTGCAAGTAATCATCACGTCTGATATATTAAGAATATATTAATGGAAGTGGCCCACCCTTTCACCGCAGACAAAACCCCTTTTTAATTTAACATCCAGACCTCAAAAATGGGGCTGAGCCAGGCCAGGCCAAGCTGGGTCCCGGGCTATATTGAGAGAGGTGGGGCATGTTACACATGCAGGATAAAATACTGAAAATACGCCTTCTACAATGGTCCTTCCTGACATAAAAAATGAAAACAAGCTTTCAAGGATTTATATCCACCCAATGCAGGAATTTCTGTAAGTTAAAGGAGGATTCAGAGGTCTCTGGATGCCAATGATCCTTAACAGCTCTGCCGCAATCAATCGAAGCTGGATTTATACCTCTGTGTTAAGGGGCTAAGCCGTGCCCATGGCTGCTATCTGTCGTGTGTCTCCTCAAAAATACAACATGTCAAGTTTAAGACTGCAAGAACTGTGATTGGTCAGCTTTGACTGCTTGTGTTCTCTCACTGAAGTCTCTGATGCTGGTAAAGATTGTTGAGAGTGAAGACAATATTAAGTATGTTGAAGAAAGACTGTAAGTAGTCCTCTCTTTTTCAGTTTTCAGTTAGTTAGATCTACTGCCTCATGGTTGTATGCCTCCGCCAGCCTATCAAGATCCAGTTTATATCCATGACTGTATGTAGTGAAGACTTTGAAAGGATTTAATAGCTGGAGCATGAGCAAGAGCAAGTTGTCTTCACTTAGAGATTATAGACTATTTTGACAGAGGAGTACAGAGGACACGCGATGTCAGAGCGAAGTTGACCTTTGGCTTTTTGGATATAAAACATCATCACCTCATCATTTTACCCTGCAGGACATTTGTGTGACATTTTGTCAAAATTAGCTGAAGAATTTTGGCCCAAAAAAATCATGTGATTAAATTCCTACCAGGCGTTCCTGAGATATCGCATTCACAAGACCTCTGTACCAAATTAGAAGACATTTTGTCAAAGCATTCTTGAGATGTCACATTCATGATGATAGGAGAGATGGACTTTAGGTCACGGTGACCTTGAACTTTAACCTTTGACCACCAAAATCTAATCAGTATGTCTTTGAGTCAGGTTTGAAGAAATTCCCTCCAGGCATTCCTGAGGTACGATTTTCACAATAATCGGATGGACGTGAAGTCATAGTGACCTTGACCTTTGACCTTTGACCACCAAAACATAATGATTTTATCGTTAAGTCAAAGTGGACACGTGTCCCAAATTTGAAGAAAATACGTCAAATCGTTCATAAGTTATTGCGTTCACAAAAATGCCCACATATGGACAACCCGAAAACATCATGCCTCTCGCCAGGGCTGTCACCTGCGTGGAGGCATAAAAAAATATGATATATCTTCTTTTCAATAACGATAATGTGGTGAAATAACAAACAAGCTGCCTGGATGTAAGTATGTGTGTCTCCTCCCATTGCTCTGTATCAGAAAATAAAATAAAGAATGTAAACACAGTTACTGTGGGGAATAAAACTGAAGCACAATACAGTTGATCACGCACAACACACGTGTCTGGTGATATCATGAGGTGAAATCTATAAACATATAAAGGGGGGCTGCTGTTAACCCCTGTAGCCTTCATGTTTCTCTCCACACAGGTTCTGTAGGATCAGTAACTTTGTTCCCGACATGACTGTTTTGATCCTCCCTATACAGCTCACATTAATGCAGGAAGAGTTCATTGTAATCTCAGAAATGTGACTGTCTAATACGTTATGACTCACTGCAGCCCACAGGGAGTGTTTCTGGAGAGGTTTTTGGGCAGACTAATTCAGTTTGAACTGTCTGTGTAAAGACTGCAGAGAGTCCCAGAACAGCACACTATAAACAGCAGAACGAAAAGCCGAGGCTTCATTAGAAGGTCTGCGTGCCACGATGACAGCTGATTTCAGTGCAGCACCCTTCGGCGGAGTATCACATATAACAATCACCTTGGATCTGTCCCCAGGCTGGCACACGGCCTGGACCAGTCCACTCCTCTGCACTCTGAGAAATAAAGGTGCTAAGCAGAACCATAAAGGGTTCTTAGGCTTAGGCTGTTCTTGGCAGAACATTTTTACTCTCTTAAAGCTTCCACTTGGTACCCTTTCAGGGAGTTGTGCCTAGAACCGAAACATCTATGAAAGGTTCCACCCAGAAACCCATAAAGAATACCCTTCTATGGTGTGATGGTTGGACCCAGAACCTTCTTTAGGGGTTCCTTCCACAACTTTTCCATTTTCTAAGGGTGCTGACAACAACCCAACCAGTGGGTTCTACCAAGAACTTTTTATTTTACAAGGGTTTCATCCAGAATAATCAAAACCAGGGGGTTCTACCAAGAACTTTTTTGTATCCCAAGGGTTTTATATAGAACCATGCAAGCGGGGTCTACCGTGAACCTTGTTATACCTCAAGGGTTTCATCTACAACACACTCAGGAGCTTCTACCAAGAATCTTTTTATTTACAACCAAGGAAGGGGTTCTAACATGAACTTTTTAATATCCCAAGAGTTTTTATCTAGAACACACTCTGAACACCTTTTTATATTCCAAGGGTTTATCAAGAACACACACAAGAGGTTCTACCGAGAACAGACAAGGATTTATACAATCTTTAGAGAACGCTTTTTTTTCCAAAAGGGATTTTTGGGATGAAAATGGTTCTTTATGGAACCCTTTGTCTTACAAAGAATCCTTGATGAACCGTTTCTTCAAAAAAAAGGGTTCCTCAGAGGCAAATGGTTCTGGGTAGAACTTCAGCCCTTCAGGAAGAACCCTTTTGGAACCCTTGTTTCTCTGAGTGTGCCTGCATGGTAGAAGGTACTCAGGGATGGCCGGGCAGAGTGCTGTCCACACACTGAGTGGAACCGCTCACTGGAACCTCACCGGCGGCACCGCTGACACCAGCTGCTGCCCGGAGATCAAGGAGTGTTGGTGTACTGATGGCAGCGAGGATGGCACGCTGCCTCGCTTTCTTTCTGATACAGCAGCCTGTCCAACATCAGATCCCTCTGTCCCACACAAAGACCTGTGTCGTGTCCAGGCAGCTGCCTCCTCTGCACGAGTGGAGTCTGTTTACGAGGGATTCCTCAAGGCCAGGTGTGAGAGGGAATATAAACACACCTGACACTGAAACCTCCACGCCGGAGGTATATCTCTCCCTCAGGGCTTTCTTTGCCTTTGTTGCTTTATTTTGGCCTCTTCTACACGACTCAGAACTACCTCTGGGAGCAACTGACTTTTCCCTTCACCGACCGAAGCCTGACCACAGAAACCGAGCTCCCCCCTCCTGCTGCCCTCTGTCCACCTTTAGCAGGGCAGGCTGCACACAGCTATTTGTTTTAGGAGCTGAAGAATGTGCCCATTGTCTGTCCGCAGCCATCCTGAACCGACTGCTATAAATGTGTCTTTTGTCCAAGCCCTCCGTCCTCCCCCGCCATCCTGGTGCAGACAGAACTTATCCTGTGCCGGGCGGCTGGGTCCGTGATGGGGTTTCAGGGTAGGTAGAGAGAAAGAGACACACAGAGAAATGAGGAGAGGGTGAGGAGGAGGGGGGAGGATGTTAGAAGGGACACCAGGGGAACCGGAGGATATTTAGTTTTGGAGACAGGTGCATTCATCTTCCCCCGTACACACGTCCGGGACGACGTGTGCCTTATCAGGGCTAAGAGAACCTGGGGCTCCCAGTTGAATGGACTTTGTGATTAATGCCACAGCTGCGCTGTCAGACTGTGTGTTATGGAGGCTAATCATCTCCTCCCGGGACTGAAGCGACACTGATTTGATGTTATTTCCGCAGTTATCATAATTTCTGCATTCTGGTTGTGGTACAGTATATTCTGCATCCTACTGTGAGTTGTGTTCTTTAACAATGGCTAATTGAATATTATTGCAACTATGTAAATATGATTTCCGGTGCACAAGTTGGCTGCATTCATCAGTAATCTACTGTGCCTTTCTTTTACAATAACTGTAGTCACATGTATCTGTAATAGACACTTTATCAGTATCAATATCAATAGCTGATAAGTGGCAAGATAATATGTGAAAAATTCTAAAGCAATGTCTCTTTCTAGAAATCACGACCTGGTTACTCAAGATAATCGACACAACTTGTTGTGAGCAGTTTCATGTGGGGGCTACTTTTTCTAGTAGACAGAAAGTAGTTCTGGTAGATTCTACTGCAGAAAGAAAGTAGTTCCTACATGAAACTGCTCACAACAAGGTCTGGTGATTATCTTGAGTAACCGGGTTATGTTGCACAAGCTGAGTGCCATTTAGTTCCATAATCCCAAGAGAAGGCACACATCTCTACGGTCGATATCTCCAAAACTCCGCAGCCCACACCAAAACTATCAAGATGGATAAACAGCACTACAGGTAAGGTTGATCTTGGGGTGAACTGTTCCTAAATACAGTAAATTCAAACCATCATGACAGCATGTAACAAACACGCTCTGTCTCATAAACAATCCATCACATACCTTGATAATGGCTAAAAGTGACATGCAAACAGCCAATCATTTAACAGGTGTGTTGTTTGGTTGCATTGACATAGACAGCCTTTTCTGGTGGGAAACTGTCGTTACATGAGCCAAATATTGCTCTCTCCAAGCCAACCAAACACCATGGGCCAAATCTGTCATTGTACCCTACAGAACCTGAAGTACCATAATGCCCCCAAATAAAACAGTGCTTTAAACTGTGAAATGTAATTGCTCTGGGTTTTCACACATTATTTTTATTAGACAAAGCTGTTAGGCACAGACAATGGTTTGAGAATAGAAATGGCAATTTTACCAATGAAAAAATAAGCATAACACAGACAAAACACTGACCAGAGACCTGCCCTCCTGCCTCCACCGCTAATATAAATACATGAGGCTGTTAGAGGAATGAGTGTTTCCATGCTGCTTTTGCTGCCGGGCATGCTCAATCCTCCATAGGGCAGCAAAGACGACCCCACGACCAAAATCAGTGGGCAGCAGAACAAATGAATAAACTGCACTTTTCACATAGCAGGCCGGAGAGACCCCCTACATATACACACACACACATCATACAGCACACGTTTATGTCTCATCCACCCCCTCACACATGTAAGAACCAGTCATCCAGATGTCTGTGTGGCCCGACTGCTCCCTCTCTCTCTCATCCTACCTTTTTTCGCTTGGTTTGAAAAGGTGTAAAGTGCATGCTGGAGCGAAAGCTGTGGCTTATGTTTCATTTACAGACCACAGAACTGGAGATGGTTTCACAGTGTGCGATGAGGGGAGTGAGCACACGCCTTCATGCACACACACACACACACACACACACACACACACACACACACACACACACACACACACACACACACACAGA
>JAJHUR010118913.1:0-22760 GCA_027495735.1 Lutjanus campechanus
GGCAAACGTTACATATTTCATGAAAATAACAAATCCCCCTGAAGCAAAACAAATAATTACCTGTCCAACAGAAAGACAGCAACCTCTGCAGCACTTTTCAGCCCCCTTCAGATGCCTCAGTTGTCTCCACAGCTCAAAGGCTGCACCGATGTTGATTCTGGTTTGTCCTCTAACTTTATCCAGAGCCTTTTTCGTCACAGCCTTTTTCTGTCTCCGGCTTTCTCTTCTTTGCCTGTTTAGCAGGACGAGCCATTACAAGTAACGCTGGAAGTGGTATTTTTGGCTGCATTTTCTCTGCTATAGTACTCTTATGAACTTATTCTCCTGCTAACTTGGTATTTCTGCCAAGGAGTGTGCTGAATATTTCCGGCAACAGTGAAACGTGATGAGTGCGCACACGGGGAGGAGGGAGGGACAGAGGGGGGCGGGAGCAGCACAAGACATGAAGGCATCTGATTGGTTCCTTTCCATTCGGACCGAATGGCAGGGATTGGTCAGAGTTTTTACAGGCCTGCAGCTGACACAGAGGTCTGATTCTTTTCCTTCCTTTTTCTGAATACATAATGTATTGACTTCTCTCAGGATGGAAGGACCATTTCACCCAGTATAACAAAAAGTGTTTCTGAACAGAATTACCAACTATAGCTTTAAAGGGACAGTTCAACAAAAAAATTAAAAAAAATTCCCCTCTGTTGCACTATTTATCCATCTTTTGCCGTGAGTTTATGGATGTGCAGATGTCTGGCTTCTCTCCAGTACAATGGGTCTAAGTGGCACTAGTCCTGTTGTGCTCAAATGCCAAAAAAACAAATCTGAAAAATTCTAAACAAGTGTCTCTATAGTAAAATCTACCAGGACTACTTTCTTTCTAATAGAGAGAAAGTAGTTCCTACATGAAACTGCTCAAAACAAGATCTGTGGATTATTTTGAGTAATCCATGATTTTTGGAAAGAGACATTTTTTCAAATGTATTTTTGGTGCTTTGAGTACCATAAGACTAATGCCATTTAGGCCCATTACATTGATCAGAGTCAGACATCATTTTAACCCATATGTCCAAAATTCTGCACCTCACACCAAAAAAATCTAGATGGATAGAGCACTACAGGCCAGGGGGAAAATATGTATTTTTGATTTTGGGGTAAACTGTCCCTTTAATGAGACATGAAATTGAGTTACAGATGCTAGTGTTCCATCTAACACCCACTGTAATTTGAACCATGGAGCTGTAGGTGACAGACGAGAGACTTTTTGGCTACATCACAACAGTAACTTCTCCAACAACCTTCACTTTATCCACTCCCAGTATACCCCTACATGTTCATCGTTTTCTCCTTCTCAATCACACAAACTGCGACCTCTAATTCCACTCCCCTGTGACATTATGAGAAAACAAAAGGGGAGAGAAAGAAAAGGAGGAAGAGGAGGGCAGTAGAAAGACGCGACAGAGGCCTCAGTGACATACTCTCTCCAGACCCGCGGCTCTATTTCTTTCAAACCCTGCCAAACTTTTGAAGAGGCACCCTTTTTCTCAGCTTATAAATCGCCTCCCTATTCACTCCATCAAAAAGAGCACACACGCTCGCGCACACGTGAACTGCACCTAGACACACACACAGCCGCGCACACACCTCTCCAGGCTGCAGAAATTTTGGCAGATCCCCCCTGACAGACAGGCAGGAAGATCAGAGCGGGGTGAATGATGGAGAGGGAGGCAGAGTGAAGAGGGATGGAGGGGTGAGGGATAACAATCACATGAATGACAGAATACAGGTGTTTGGGTTTGCTAGACAACCTCTCGGCTGCCGGAGGGAGCGGAGGCAGCCGATGGTATCAGACTACTCCAGCGTTATTGGCCGCCAGTCTCGGGAAGCCAGACAGCGAGCTTTGGCTGGGAGGGGGAGGAATGCTAAAATGAGGAGGAGGAGGAGGAGGAGGAGGAAAGACGAGGCCAGGTGGAGAAAGAGGTGTTTGACAAAGAGTGAGAGAGCGAGTGCTTCTCTTCAGGAACATCCCTCCCTCTGTTGCTAACATTTGGCTGAACTTTCAGATGGGATCCTCCCTCATGACTTCTCCTCTGTAAGGTCAGACACAGAGAGACAGAGAGCAAGAGAAGGAGACGGAGAGAGGACTGGAACAAGAAAGCACATTAGGGGAGGTGGCCAAGAGAGGTAATATTCAGTGAAAGGATAGTGGTGATCCCAGGGAGGTGTTATGGACTGAAAGGGATGTTTGGTGTGGTGGTATGTGAGGGAAACAGGGTTAGAAAAAGAATTGGCAGGTTTCCATCAAAATTGGCTAAAGGAACAGGTAAAAAAAAAAAAGTTTGGCAAAAAGGTTTAGTTAGAACAGAAAAGCAACATTGCAAAGGTCTTAGGAATGCAATTGACTTAAATATTTGGCAACGTGTGCTTACATGTGTGTACTCACCCGGTGCTATATTGCTGGAAGTGGGATAAATACACTGCCTGGCCAAAACAAAAAGTCACCACCTGGATTTAACTAAGCAAGTAGATAAGAGGCTTCCATTGGATAATTACTGCAGTGATTAATGTGTTTCAGCTGGGAACAAGTTATTTAACCCTAAATGATACAGTGAGCAGCTTCTCATTTCTTAAACAACCATGTCAGGAGACATATCCTGTGGTCATGGAAAAGATGTTACTCTGTTTCAGAAGGGTCAAATCATTGGCCTGCATCAAGCAAAGAAAACAACTAAGGAGATTAATGAAACTACTAAAACTGGGTTAAGAACTGTCCAACACATTATTAAAACCTGGAAGGATAGTGGTGAACCTTCATCTTCCAGGAAGAAATGTGGCCGGAAAAAAATCTTGAATGATCGTGATCGGAGATCACTTAAATGTTTGGTGAAATCAAACCGTAAAAATTCAACAGCAGAACACACAGCTATGTTTAATAGTGAAAGTAAGAGCATTTCCACACACACAGTGTGAAGAGAACTCAAGGGATCGGGACTAAACAGCTGTGTAGCCTTGAGAAAACCACTTATCAGTGAGGCTAATCAGAAAAAAAGGCTTCAGTTTGCTAGGGAGCATAAAGATTGGATTCTGGAGCAACGGAAAAGGGTCATGTGGTCTGATGAGTCCAGATTTACCCTGTTCCAGAGTGATGGGGGCATCAGGGTAAGAAGAGAGGCGCATGAAGTGATGCACCCATCATGCCTAGTGCCTTCTGTACAAGCCTGTGGGGGCAGTGTTATGATCTGGTGTTTATTCAGTTGCTCAGGTTGAGGTTCAGCAACATTATGAGCCCAAAAAATGAGGTCAGCTCACCACCTGAATATACTGAATGAGCAGGTTTTTCCACCAATGGATTTTTTCTTCCCTGATGACACAGGCATATTCCAAGACGACAACACCAGGATTCATCGGGCTCAGATTGTGAAAGAGTGGTTCAGGGAGCATGAGACATAATTTTCACACATGTATTGACCACCACAGAGTCCAGACCTTAACCCCATTGAGGATGTGCTGGAGAAGACTTTACGCAGCGGTCCAACGCTCCCATCATGAATACAAGATCTTGGTGAAAAATTAATGCAGCAACTCTTGCATTGCACAAGCTTATCGAAAGGATGCCAAATGTGTGCCGTAATCAAACTTAAAGGCGATCCAATGAAATATTAGTGTGTGACCTTTTATTGGCCAGGCAGCGTATAACGTTATATAAAAACTTAAAAAGAAGAGGAAGAAGAGAAGAGGTGAAATGGTGTCAACTCTTCTGGTGGGCAGGTTTTCAAAAGTCTTTGGGCTGGACGGTTTTGCTGGACCTGGCAACACTGCTCATGGGTGGAGTAGCTCTGACATAATTATTGGCATATATAAGGTCAAATTCCTTGCAAGCTCAGAGAATCAGGTAAAACGCCCCCTAGTGTCATTTCTAGAGGTGCTTCTCTGGCGTAATGTTTTGATGTGCTGTTGAAGTCAGATGACATAGTATAAAGAGCAAGGCAGTCCAGGTATGGAGGAGGAGGTTGGATGGACGCAAGACAGGAATTTCACAGCAGCTTTCAGTTTGGCTTTAAGGCCCCTCAAAAGAATATATGTCCTGCAGCCACAGTGGCCTTGATGCCTCACCCACACTGCCTGAGCTGATTTCACATTTTCTTGTTTCATCTGCCTCATGGCTTTTAGGCAAAATCAAGTGAAACATGGCAAACACAGCCAGCGGTGGGTGGGTCATATTTCGAGTCTGGTGTAAAACAAAATCAGAGCTGTTTAACAGTGATAACTCGCAGCAGAGACAGAGCACTCAGGACAAGAGGAAGACAAGAACCATGTGAATATGGATAGTATGGACTATATGGAAGTGTTGATGTGACATACATTGTCTTTGACCATGAAGCCTAATAATACTCAACAGTTCTTTGGTTCACACTGCAGAGTGGAGACCCTGCTAACAGTGCTTTGTGTACGCTCATCTCCTATAAAATGTCTGCATTTTCGTTGAGCTGTCCATGCACCGTCTCCCCCTATGGAAGCCCATTTCTGCCAATAAGATGAAAAAAAAAGATGATCCTTTAAGTTATTATAATGAGAAACTTTAATTATTTAATTTAAATAAATAAATAAAACCACCTTCAACCCTTAAGTTAAATACATTATTTCTGTTGACTTAAAAACATTGTTTCATCTGATGGCCTTGCTGCCCTGGCATTCGGCCTTTGCCCTCGGAGACTTGGCAACACCAAAGGCCAATTGGTCTTTCCCCCCAAATGATGAAATTCCAGGCCTGGATGGATGGCTCAAAAATTACACAGGACTTTCAGCCAGGAGATAGGGTTTGTGTCTCATGTGAACTAAGCAGCATTCAGTTAGTGCAAAAACACAGTAATTTTTCTTTCTTTTTTCAATTTCCTGAAAATGAACACTTTTTAACATATAAGGTTTCTGCCCGACATCAACAATACATAACTTAACTTTAATAACCTGTGTAAGTCTCGTGCCTAACATACTTATTTTAACCCAAACCATGCTGGCTGCCTCAACCAAACTGTGACCATTTAACAACGTAAACCATGTATTTATCATCTTTCTCAGAAAGCTTTATTTTGAAAGTCGAACCAGACATAGCATATTTATTAGTGATAACCTGACTGCGAAGCCCTGCACGCTCAAAACTTGATGCTTGAGGGATACATGGAGCGTCATAGTCTGAAATGTAGGGATACTGACCAAGCTGACGAATTGAAAGTGTATGTGCTGGCGAGTATCATACAGAAAGTTAGCATATACTTGATAGTAGGATGGCAGACCTTTTGCCTCGCCTGAAAGTGAGCCTGTTCGGAAATTGTATTAGTAGTTTTGCCTTTAGACATAGTCAGATAACATGTCACACAACCTAGTTCGGCCTCTGGACATATTTGTCTACATTTGATCGACCTAAGGTTACTAGTTGCTGCAAAAACCTATGCGAATGAGTGTGTAGTATGTATGACTTACAGACCAAAGGAGAGAAGTCAGGGAAGTCTGTGTTGATTCTTTCTTCTTGTTATAGCATATGAAGTCATCACCTTGTACTGTATGCCATTACGTAGATAAGGAGGAAACTGTTTAACTGTACACAGATAGGCGGACAAAGCCACCCTGCATAGCGAGAACATGAGCATTTAGCTTGAAGAAATCAATTTGGATAAAACATTGACCCCAGTAAAGATTAGAGACATAAACAGGAGGGAAGCAGGATACACATAATCCCTTTTTCATTCCATTTTTCTTTGCCTCTGTATTTCCTTTCTCTCTACTGAATGCTAATTCTTTTCTGCAGCACGCCAAAGCTCACAATGGATAATCTGTATGGTAATAGAACTGCTTGAGCCCAACTTAACACATAAATGTGTCAGAAACTCAGTCGGAATACAAAAAAAGAGAGGGAGGAGAACATGAAAATGAATCCCCCGGTCTCAAAAACCCTGCCATGATATTCAGAGGTATTAATTTCTAATTCCACATTTTCCATGTTCAGATGTTCAGGAAAGAGGACTAATAGCTGAAATTATATTTGGTAATAATTCATGCGGAGTGGACTCCCTTTGAGCACTGGAGGGACCCGGCTCTAATTCATCAGAAGGAATCAGATAACAGCTCTGTGATATCCGTGTTTTAAAACATCTGCCGCTTGCTCGACGTTTCATCAGGGAACATGTTTAAAAAAAAAATATATGACAAGAAAATCAATCAAGACCGCTGCAAACGAATAGGTGTCAACACATTCCACAGCACTGACGATAGTGTTATGTCCATTTCTCATGTGTCTGTGCGGACGGTTGTTTGTAGATAATGTGATATATCAATTATAAAATGTTTCACATATCAGTCCCATGTCACAGTGAGACAAATAGGCAGGTGTCCTGTTCACCAACAATCGAGGGTACACGTGTAGCATGGGGATAAAAAACACTTTCCCACAATGCAGAGGTGTAGAGTCAAGGCACATGACTTGGACTCAGGTAAGCCTCGACATTTTTGATTAAGTCAACACTTTGTTTGAACCCAAAAGCATCCAATCAAGTTGGAGGTGAGAAAAAATGATTGCCTACCAATAGTCTGACTCACCGGATACACACTGCCGATATAAGTCTTTCCATTGGTCGCTTGCTTCAAGTGGCATCGCAGCGTCCGCTAAGTCCTAGTTGCAAAAATGTCAAATTAGCACCTGGGACACTAATGATATGAATGTAAACAAGCTAACAGCTGTTACCTTGTCTTTTGCAGTGATGTAGTCATTTTAATGCCAGAGCTCGCCTCCCAACGTGCTAAAGTTCCCCCTCCAGCCGTCACTGCATCTGGGCTTAGTGCCACCCAAGACGAATGTGATTGGTTTAAAGAAATGCAAACAAGGCAGTGTGTTTTTTCCCTTATAGCAGAGTGTGCGTGTGGAGCCAGACCTTTCTCCAGCGCTGAGCACTATGGAGAGAGGTCTGGCTATGCGAGACTAGCCTACCAAAGATCATTTTGTTTGTGTACAAAAACTACGAGGACGTCAAAAAAAAATTGCAGTAAGCAAAATGTGCGGAGAGATGCAACAACTTCTGACTTTGAAGACAGTAGAGTGGAAGCGCTGCTGGGTATTTCTGATGATCACGTACAGGTGCAGTTTGGACACTTCAGGTATTCTGTGCTTACTCGTGACTCAGACAGGAGTTATGCCTGACTGACCCTGATGAGAACCTGTGTTGGTCGCAACACATTTGCCATGTAAAACAAATTTTAATTTCATACAAACCTTATAGTGTGCCTTAGATTATTTTTGAAGGAGCATTTTTGATTTTCTTATTGAGACTCTTTCACCCAAACAATGAGCCCTCTTCTAGAAGAAAAAACTTCCAACTTTGCTTGACATTTGAAGCTGAGAACAGTCGAGGCAAATATTTAATGCTAAGCTAGTTTTAGCTTAACAGCTAAGTAGCTTTGTAAATCAGTGAGGCTGGAAACACATTGTTACATTATGACTTGTTAAGGACTTGAAACAGACTTTTCAGTCTTGTCTTGGGACTTACATGTCTTGACTTGGGACATCAGCGCAAAGACATGATAGTTAACTTGTGACTTGCAAAAGGATGACTTGGTCAGATATTTTGTATATGGTCATTTTCCGAACAAGAAATAAAGCAACATGCTGGAAACCAGTAACATTATGGCTAAGAAGTATGTTTCTTCATGGAATTTGTCCTCCTACATCCAAAACTCCTAGACTACACATCACACTTTGATAGAGATCTGTTGTGTCTTGCTGCAGTAGTTAACATGACACATGGAATTTCACTTTCTACTGGCAGCTACTAACAACACTGACAGAAATGACATCAAGTTAATTCTTGGAGGTAGTGAAAAATGATCTGTGTTAAAAGCAAGTCTACAGATACTCCCCTCATGCAAGTAATAATAATAATAATCTTTTCTTTATAGAGCGCCTTTCAAAATCTGTGTTACAAGGTGCCTCCCAAAAGAGAGCCAAATAACCAAGTCATAAGATCATTGGGTTTTAGAAGAAGACAGAAAAAAAAATTGGTGTACAAAAAACAGTACAGTGTGGGAAAAGGAAAGAAAATGAAATAAACATTTTTAAGGAAATAAAAGACAGTTTGAGAAAAAATTAAAACTAAAAGCAGGAAAAGGCTGTCTGATAAAAAATGTTTTAAGAGGGAACATAAAAGAGATCACTGATTCAGTCGACCTGATTTCACAGGGCACATTGTTCCACAGCCTCAGGGCCCTGACTGCAAAAACTCTCTCCCCTTTCCTTTTCAGCCGGGCCTCTGGAATTGTAAAAAGACAGAGGCCCGAGGATCTCAAAGAGCATACCAGTATGTAACCTGCAACCTGCAGTACAAAGAGGTCAGAGATACCATGAAGAAAGAGGCTATGAAAAGCCTTCAGCTGGTGTTGTGCTCTCCACATCCCCGGGTTAGACGTAAATTTTGTCATCAGCGGTTTCCTGTGTGACCACGCTGACTTGCCTGCAGACCTGTCCATGTAGCCATGACGGTGTTTCTATAAATATCGATCTGCACGGGTCAAATGCATCCTCTGAGCAGACTCCAGAAACTGATATTAACAAAACAACTACCAATCGATGGTGTCTGCAGCTTGTCCATGTGAGAGTAATCCAGGTTTTAAAGGGATGGTTCTCACCAAAATCAAAATCAAAATTTTCCCCTTACCTGTAAGGTTATTTATCCATCTATGCTTTTTTAGTGCGAGTTACCTAAATTTGGAGATATTGGCCATAGAAATTTCTGTCTTCTCTCCAATATAATGGAACTAGACTGCACTAGTCCTGTGGTGCTCAAAGTGCCAAAAAATACATTTTAAAAACTCATCATCAATGTCTCTTTCCAGAAATCGTGACCATGTTACTAAAGACAATCAAACCTTGTTGTGTGCGGCAGCAAAGAAAACCATACTGTCAGTGTGGTTTCATCCCAACTTTTTGATGTTTGCATGCTGGTTGGAGTTTTACCCGTGTATAGTCTCCCTTGAGTGTACAACAGCACAACTTAATAGAGCCAAGCTGGCCACTGTACAAGCATGGTCAGGCATTGCCGTGTCCACCGGGGACCATCTTAAAAAAAGGGCTATCTCAGCCCCCACAACTCCTCCACATCTGGTGATATTGGACCCAGAACGTTCCAGCTGTAAAATGAGTAGAAGTGAGTCTTCAGTTTATAATAATTTGTATTTTGCCATTTGATTTTTTTCTTTTCCCTTTTTTCCCCGTTTAAAGGCGGTGTTTGCCGCACTGTTGTTGGCATTGTCTTTTGGTTTGTGTTGTCTTGTCTGTCCTAAAATGAAAATAAAAAATGTTGATCACAAAAAAAACCTTGTTGTGATCAGTTACATGTAGGAACTCTTTTCTTTTTGCAGCAGAATCTACCAGAACTACTTTAGAATCTACAAGTAGAATCTTTTTACTAGAAAGAAAGTAGGTCCTATGTAAAATTGCTCACAAAAAGGTCTGTGGATTATCTTGAGTCATGATTTCTGGAAAGAGACACTGGTGTACAGTTTTTCAAATGTATTTTTTTGGTGCACCACAAGCCAAGTGCCATTTATGTCCAATTTTATTAGAGAAAAGGAAGACATCTCTTACAGCCAATATCTCTTTTTGGGGTGAACTGGCCCCTTAAAAGTCATCAGTAAAATCTATTCTAAAAGTATTTAGAGATGGTGTAAAGAGATTGAAACAGGAGTAAGTCACGTTGGCATAAAAAAAAAAATTGCCTGCTGTAGGTGTTAGGAGCACAGAGTCGTCTTACCTTAAAACAGGTGTGAATTCCTCACATTTCTGAGCAAAACTATCCACCATCTTATTAAAATTCAGGGCTCTGATCAGACCACTCCATCATAATATCTAATTCTGCACTCGGCTAGAAGAGAGGTTTCCTTTTTGTCGGTGTTAAACACTTTCCACGCTTTACTTTTCTGATTTGTGCAGTTTACGGCACAGAGATTCTCCCTGTGTTGATGTCTCCATAAGCTATGAGTCAAAGTGGTTTGTTTGCTGTGATGGCGTCCCTTGAAAAACTGTCAATATGTGAGACTGTACGATACAAATGGCAAGCATGTAGCTCTGTACAGCGGCATTACAGCCTAATGTGATGAGCATGGGGAAGCTGGACACTAGCAGTGAAAAGTGTAATGAAAGCCAGGTAAAGTGTATGAGAATAAGCCCTCAGTGCGACTGCAGCACAGAGAAACATGACAATATGTATTGTTATTGTTACAGCGGAGTCCGTTGGGGCAGTAATAAAGTCAGGACAATTATATAGCTACAGGGGAAAATGCAACACAATTTCATGTTGCATCCACCGTATAGGTGCTTTATGGGAACATAATATCAATAATACTGTCATCAAAGAGAGGAAGATTTAAATAACAGGAGATTCGAGAAAATGTGCCGAGGCGGGTAGATTACAGTGTTTCACCGTTATCACTGGATCGCTAATCCAAAGCTGCAGTGAAACACGGGAGGACAGGGAAAAAAAGACGACATGGAACTATATTCAACCAAAACAAGAAATTATATCCTGAATTGGCAGAAATTAATTATGCACTTTGATCATTATGGCCAATAGGAATTAAAGGGAAATAATGAGGGGGGATTTAATACAGGGGCTTGTTTTGATAGTAGTCTACATTTAGAAGTGCTGCGTGTGTAAAGATCTTCTCCAAGCTTTGAGGTTTGTATAGCCTCTAATATTAAGAGAGGGAGGGAGATAAAGAAAAGAAAGAAAGGGGGGGTAACAAAGGGGGGGTGGGCACCACCACCTCCTCCTCCCCCCACCACCACCACCTACAAAGCCTGCTTTGTTAATTAGCCCATGCCACATCAGCGTTTTTAAATGAAACCTTTTGGATATGCCTCATCACAGGGAGATCTTGTCTGTTTGTATAGGAGGGCGTGGAAAAATGGAAGTGCAGAAACTCGTGTCCTCGCTTAAATTATGTTTTAATAGTGATAAAGAGTTCAGGTCTGCGGATTGATGTATGACTGAAATCTTATTTTGTGGATGCGAGTGTGTGTACATTCATTACTTCCCCCCCCTTCCTTGTGGGGACAAAAACCAAGTCCCCATATCGCAGGTTAAATCATTCAATTTTAGGATGAAGACTTTTATGGTTACGGAAGAGTAAGTCTCCAGAAAATGAATCTAAGTCAATGCAATGCCTTGTGAATTGATGGAAACATGACTGTAGATGTGTGCACATGTATTACTCATGTTGTGGGCCTTCACACACGTGCCTTCCTTTTGGGGACAAAAAGTCTCCATAACATCGGCTAAATCCAACAGATTTTGAAGTGACGAATAGGGTTAGGCAAGTCTTTATGTTTAGGTTAAGTCAATGTCAGTGACTATGTTTATGTGCACAAAATATTCCAGCTTTAAACCCTTGTTTTGAAAAACAATATTTCTACTACAGTGTAAGTTGTTTACATGATTATTGAAACTGAATATTTCCCTAATATTCCTGTTTACATGCAGCCATGCATATTCCAATTATGGACCAGTGGAATAGCTGGAGTCGCTTCAGCCATTTTGCTTTTTTGTGTCAGAATAGTAAGTTTTCCACTGGTGGCGGACTATTCGACCGTGTAACCACAACCTCACTCTTTCATCACCTCAACCACCTTCTTGAAAAGGTTGGAGCAATATTTGCACAGATTCAAAAACCTGTTGATATCCAAGTCTCTCATAAAATTCAAAAGTAGGTGTGTTTCTCCGTCCAACCAGAAAAGTTTTCCAGCCTGGTCTCATGCCCAGCTTGTCACATACTAGCGCCACTGATACAGATACAAAAGGTACCCATTAGTAAGTTTTGTGCATAAACCTACCCAAACTGCAACCGTTTAACGATGTTAACCACATGTTAGAAAGGCTTTCCGGTAGTGTCTGATACAGCTTTTAAAAGGTACCTTGTCCATAAACATAAGTCGCCGAGGGACAGTGATAAAACATCTGTACTGGACGAGTTGGGATGAGAATGTCTTGACTATGGACAAGTGGAACAACTGAAGCTGCTTCAGCCATGTTGCTTCTTTGCACATTCAAACAAGTCCACCATCAGTGGAAAACCACCAAAATGCCATTTTAATGCAGACACAGCAGCCCTCCTTTATTCATTCAGATACCTTCTCGAAAAGGTGTTGTGATATTTGCACATAACCAAAAACCTGTTCATATCCAAGTCTTTCATAATATTTCAAAGTAAGTGTTTCTCCTTGAAATGTGGGCTTTTAATTTGTGCATGCATTTCAAACACAGTCTTGCAAACTTTTGGCTCTGTGTCGCAAACTACAGTAAAAACCCCAACTGTCCTCTAAAGTGTGTGTGTGGACATCTATTACCTGACATAAATCTGTTTACACAGTCACATTGTGGGGACATGCCTTCTTTTGGCAGACAAAGAGCAAGTCTTCCACGTAAGCTAATAATGACATTTTTTAAGGTGAAGACTTGGGTTAAGGTTTACCGTAAGGTTCAGTTCAGTTTATGCTTTAGGTAAGGATAAGGTTAGACAAGTAGTCTTTATGGTTAGGGTTAGGGTACGTTTTCAGGAAATTCATTTGGGTAAATGACTTTGTTGACATGCACAAAATATTCCAGTTTTGCCCTCATTCAGAAAAAGACAATATTGCTGTTAAACTGTTTACATCACTAAAAACTAAAACGAATATTCCACTAAAACTCCCATTTACAAGTAAGTTTAAGTAAGTATTCCCATTCGCGTGCAGATATGCAAACCCTGATTATGGACATGTGGAACGGTTAGAGCCACTTGAGCCAGTTTTTCCAAGTTTTCCACCAGTGGTGGACTTGTTTGGCCATGCAGCCTCCCTGTTTCATTCGTTCAGCCACCAAGGCAAAGGTCAGCATTGCCATATTTGCGCATATCCAGTCTGTTGATATCTAAGTCTTTCATAATATCTAAAAGTAGGTGCATTTCTCCTTCCTACCAGAAATGTTGGCTTTTCTTTTGTGCCTACATCTCCACCAGAACCTTTCAAACTGTTGGCCGTGTGTCACAAACTGTGGTAAAAATCCAGAATGAGACGGATATTCTGATTGTGCTGTATACATGTCCAAAGAATGCTCCTAAAACCCGATTAATACTGGCGTTTCCCACATGTCTTAACCAGAAAATGCCCCATTCAGAATAAGGCCTAATTCTGAATATACAAACAGAATATGCTCTTTATCTGACCTGTATGAAAATTCAGAAAAGTCAATGTGATGTCCTCACAAATGATGGAAACTCGACTGTGTGTGTCTGTTTGTGCGTGTGTTTGTCCTCGCAGAGGTACACTGAATAGGCCCGCGCCTCTCCGCTTGTGTATACAGGCGGTAGATGTGTCTCACTTCTTAAGCGGCCCGCTAATCACACAAATTATTGCTTCCAATTAGCGCTGTGGTAGTAATTAATTCCCCCACTATCACATCGTTTAGCGCGCTTTCACACCGTGGCACCTGTTTTTCCCAATCCTGCCACCCCTGTTTGTTTATTCCGCCGACATTATTTGCATTAAAAGGTTTAATGAACAGTTTAAGCCACACGCCACTAGTGTAGGGATGTTCTGAAGGCACCAGGGGTCATGGACAATGGGACTGCACAAAGCAGTGCTGGGGAAGACTCCCACCGAGAGTTCCTTGCACTAACACTGACTGCACCCTCCCCTCCTCCTCCTCCTCCCCCTCCACCTCTCTAATATGGATTAATAAAGTGATAACGCTCTTTGTTAATTAATATGAGCGTGCAGTACTAATTACTTTGCTGTACGACAAGCAAGCTGTTGAACCCGTAAAAGGAATGGTGTCAGATCGGGCTGGCGATGCTACATCGCCGGGGCTGTGTTCTGACTAGTAATGGAGTACGCGGGGCAGGCAGAGAGGGAGAGAGGAGAGCGGAGCGAATAATCACAATGCAATCAAGTAGCTGTGATATTCATAAGAGCTGTTGAATATGCAGAAGAAGATAGACCGTGCCAGTCAACAGTCGGTGGCAGGCCCACACGCGCGCTACAAATGTGTGGAGCGGAGCAAAAGGCGAGCTCATAATAGATCTGTGGATGCTCGGTGCTTTACAGCTGGACAGAAAGGAATCGCCAGCTCTCAGCAGCTTTATTTACTAAATGTGACATTTCTTGCAGTTTTGGTATTGAGAATAGACCAAATCCCCTCATTAAACCTTTTACATACATGGCTAAATTGAATGCTAAAGTCTAAATGTACACACAAATAGTACCATGTCCGAATATATGTGCTAATGGAGGTGAGGATTTACATTTGATTGTTCTGATGACACTTGATGACAGTTTTGTTGGCACCAGTGTTAAAACTTCCTGCAGATCATATTTATCAAAAGACATATGATTAATTAAATATTTTGTGCGGTAATTTTATAGAGGGCACTGTGAACATGTTAAGCAAACCTGCAGGGACACTGACCAGTTTACACCAGCAGTGCTCAACCTTTTGTAACCGGCCCGTTTATGATTGGGGGAAAAAAAAAATCTGGGGGAAAAAACATATAACATGACAAAAAAGGCAAAAAAAAACCTAAACTGAGCTTTGACAGGTTTTCACCACATTCAACACACTGTTTTCAACATCACAGCCTTCCATCATGAATCCAAATTTAGGCGTATAGGGGGATATTCCAAAAATCTATCACGGTATGTCATTTCATAACACGGCAAGGCAAGATCACGTCATAATCGCGTGAAATCGTGCAAGAATAGCTCTGGCAGTACTGCCAAATCGGGCTGTGGCCAACTGCTTGGGAATGGCTGAGTTACACTTTTATAAAATTATATAATTCTAAAATACAGAAAAGAAGTCATCAATAGTTACTATTGCAATGTCTGCAGAATAAATGCAGGTTGGAGACAGTGCTGTGTCTACAACTGAGGACACTGACATCATGTCCTCTGAATGCTTTTTTTTCTTCCTTTTCTCTTAAATCAGGGTGTATTAACAACATGCAGGGAATTTAAAATGTTAAACCACTCACGTATTTGAATTACACTTTTTCAACCAACAACGTAATAAATGAATAGAGGCTTCAGGACACAATCATTTCAATCCTTGAACCACATAGAAGGTGCAGAGCAGCATTTATACCTAGAAGATCAGGTATCATTTTGTTTTTTGGATTATTTAATTGCTTTACATGGTGGTGTAATGTAATGTTTACTTGTGTGGACCCCAGGAAGAGTAGTTGTTACATCTGCAGTGGCTAATGGAGATCCAGAAAAGTATCAAATAAATGAATAAATAAAGATTTACAGGAAGTAACTGAACAGAATTAATAAACTATGAACTATACATTAAACTTTGTCACATAAAACAAGTACAAAGCAGGCCAACAGACCAGAGAGTATCAAAGGTGAAGGCTTGATCATACACATAAACAACATAAGGAGAGATAAATCACATCCTCATCAAAGACTGTGTCATAGTTTTACACCGCCCAACACTTACACAAAGACACAGACCAGTACAAATACAAAAATAAACAGTCACAAAAAGTGACACATTCTTGCACTCCTGTACAGTACAACATCAATAATACTTAAAATGTTTCACTAACATCCGTTTGTACAATATGTGGTCACATTTTCAAAACCCTGAGCACAATTAGGACAACAGCCGTCTGTTGCGGAACATACAATTAACACATCGTGTTGTTTTCACAGAAAATGCCATCAATTAAAAGATCTCTAATTTGCTTAAATGTTCTTTACATACGAGGTTACCCTGCATTAAAATCATGGATCTTTCTTGTCTTATTTACAAATGCTTGCACACAGTGTGCCAGAAATGAGAATCTAATGTTCAAAAAGTATGAATATAGTTACATGCCTCTGTTTCTGCAACAACAGCAGCTCAAAATCCATATCACTGCAAGCACTTAAATATTGTAATACCCCATAATAAAACAGTTACTCATTAGCACATCATGTAGTCTCCTAACTTTGATCTACCAGACCCTTGAACACAATGGCTGGGAACCAAATCTTATAGAATTATACCTATACCTTCCTATACCTTTATCATAGACTTAGAGCTGTACAGTATGTCAGATATTCCTTATGTAACAAATAGGTCGCAAAAATAACCTCATGCCACCCAGCTGTTGTAGGATGTTAGCAGTTTATTGGTTTCAGCAGCATATATATGTATATATTAAATCCAAACCATTTAAAAACATTGACGTCTTGTTAAAACCATTTGAACTGAGGGGACTCATGACGTCAGTTTATCTAAAATCCTGGTTACAGCCCTGTTTTTTCCCCCCATGAAATGAACCTGTTTATTTATATTGTATAGAGCTGTACAATTAATAACAATATTATCGAAATCTCTACGTGCACAGTTGTAATATCCAAGTTGCAGTTGCTTTTTGGTAACGGTGTGACAAAGTGCTGCAAAGATACACTGGCCCACAAGTCTAGTTGTCCAGATTTAAGGTCATATGTTTTGTTTTGTTTTTGTTTTTCATACAGACCCTAACAAATGTTATATCAACATGATTTTAATAGTTTTATTCAGTGAAAATGAAAATTGTGATTCAAAAATATCATTCCCACTAATCGTGAGTCATATTGCAATCAGGATATCTGTTAAAATAATCACACTACTATATTGTGCAGCCCTAAGTATATGTAGAAGAAATATTAAGTAGGATCCAAAAACACACATCTAAGGAATATAAACATGCACTAAAGCTGTAAGACTGCTCTTTAAAGCTCACCTACAACTTGCTCTTTTATCTCATCCTCCTCTATTTTGCCCATATTATTTCAAATCAGCATCGACTACTCTGGACACACACACACACACACACAATAAAAGATTGCCTTCTTAATAGCAGAGAAACAGATTTCCCTCAGTGAAGTAGTTTGATGCTGCGTTCTCTTTTCTGAGCTGCACGGTCCTGACGTCGCCTTCAGTGGTAAATGTCAGCGAATGTGAGCGAGAACATCCAACTTCTGCTTGTCTGACATGAGCTGAGAGGCTCGGTCCTCAGCCAGATTGTCGCTTTCATAACACCGGGATCCTGTTCCCTTGCACACTCTTCCCCCTACTGGTGTAAATCCATAACCATTGGAGTCAGCCATATGTTGTGTATTCATTAACATATTGATATCTGTTATCTATAATTCATGGAAACATGTTTTGAAATTGATATTCAAAATAAGATGGTGTATTTTGATTCTGCCGGGGTGTGCAGGGAGCAGATATTTCAGCTGCTATTTAGCTGCATGCGTGCATAGTAAGAGCAGCATTACTTTTTGAATACGTTTGAATGCCTGTTCAGTTTTCAGATTTGGGTTCCTGCTGCTGTCTGGTGTTGTATTTAACCAACATTCATATGGAAAGGATGGACTAAAGTCGGTGAGCCTTTTTAGCTCCCATTAGTGTACAATGAGTGAGGGATAGAGGGATAAAACAATTTTAAAAAAATAACATAACTTTTGCAGAGATTTTTTTTTGACAATTTAGGCAAACTTATCCTCCCACAGATATGCACTTCACAGCACAAAGCCTTTGTCTCCTGCACCGCATTATTGTGCGCCTGTTCCTGTGCTATTAGAATGAGTCCTTCTGGAAGCAAAGGGACAATTTCCTATCAGGTTGAGAGGGGGATACAAGAGTGTGTCCTTGCTTCATGCTTCTCCAAATTAAAATCTCTTTGAAGTCTGTCGCAAAAAAAAAAAAAAATCTCATTTGAGTCAAGAGGAAATAAAGACAGCAAAGCAATTGTGTAGAAAAGCTTACAAAGCCTTCATATCTTTTGTGTAAAAGAAAGAAGAAGACAAAAATGCTGCCAGTTGAGAAGCAAAATCGTGTTTTATTGGGGTAACGATAGAAGCACTCTTGAATTTCTTTATACCATCAGTGTTTTCATAAATATCTGACTGTAGTAGGTCAGACAAGGCGTAAGAAACAAGTTGCATCTCCCCTTCCGCAGGCGGCTGCACTGAGGAGGAGGGAGCGCCACTGTACTGTACGTACGAGCGGAGGCAGAAACGCTCCTCTAAAGTAGGTTTGATGAGAATTAACGGCACTAGAAGACGGTGATTTTTTGACAATGGCTATTAAGAATTAATCAGGCCAAGTGCTCAATAATTTATCGTGCTTCCCAAAGTCCCCCATTAATTTTTGATCCGCTCCATCCCCGTCCATTATTTGCATGAAAATCAAACGAAATTTCTAAATAACGTGTCGCTTGAGTGACAGCAAAGTCTTTATCACAGGCAAAATGTCTTGATGTAAAAGCGGGGCGTGAACTGTTGCACTCGAAGAATGGTGAATTATTATTATTATTATTATCAGGATGCTTGACGGGACTCTTTAACCTTTTAAAATATCGTGTTCAGGAGTCAACTAATGAAACGTTGAGTCTTTAAGTCACATATTTCTTAAAATAAGTGAATATTCTGTAAGTAGGATGCAACAATGACACTTGTTTGCAGTGCAAACCAAAACTGCTGAGGACTTTTCTCTGAAAGTGTTCTTGATACAAGCGGTGTTAGAGGAAGCATTTGCTTATTTTAATTGTATTATTGCTAATATCCCACTATGAATATTGGTTACAACCAAAGGCACTGCACTGAACATGTTACTTCAGTAAAAGTGTGTAAGTATAATCAGAAAAATGCACTTAAAGTACTGAAAGTAAAAGTACTCAATGCAGAAAAAGATTTCCTGTGTCTGTAATACCAGTTATACTACTACTACTGTTACACTATTAGATTATTATGACTCATGCATTAATGAAGCAGGATGTTGCTGTTGCAGCTGGTTGAGGTGGAGCTCATTTTAAAAATATTTTTGTATCAACTGCAACTAATGATTATTTTCATGATTGAATAGTCTGCTTATTATTTTCTCCATTAAATCCATTGATTATTTTGTTTGCATAAATTATGGAAAATTGTGAGAAATGTCACCTAAAGCGCCACCTTCACGATACTTGTTTTGTCCAAACCTAAAAATTATTACAAAATATATTAAATGTAATCATTGTAATGTATTTGTAATAAGAAGGAAAAGCAGCAATGCTTCACAGTCTTCATTATACCTTACTTAATCTTCATATACTGTTTTCTGTGCTAAAATCTGATCTCATCTAATTGGTGAGGTAACAAGTAACTAAAGCTGTCAGAAAAATGTGGTGAAGTAAAAAAGTGCAATATTTCCCTCTGAGATGTAATGCAGTAGAAGCATAATGTGCCAGAAAATGGAAATACTTGAGTAAAGTACCACAACATTGTACTCAGACTTTCCTTGGCCTATTTATCCATCTAGATTGTTTTAGTGTGAGTTTCAGAGTTTCAGAGTTTTGGAGATATCGGCCGTCAAGATGTCTGCTGTCTCTCCAGTATAATGGGACTAAGTGGCACTCTGCTTGCGGTGCACAAAGAGCTGACAAAAAACAATCTGGAAAAATTCAAAACCAGCGTCTCTTTTCAAAAATCATGATGCGGTTACTCAAAATAATCCACAGACCTTGTTCTGAGCGTTTCATGCAGGAACTATTTTCTCTCCAGCAGAAAGAGAGTAGGGTAGATTTTAAAGTAGCTCCAGTAGATTCTGCTGCAGAAAGTAGTTCCTACATAGCACTACAGGCCAGGGGGAAAAATATGTATCTTTGATTTTGGGGGTGAACTGTCCCTTTAAGTACAGTGCTTCAGTTAATGTTCTTCCGTCACTGGGTACTAGTGAGTTGAGCTTCTTTATTGTGTGTTTACAGGACATTTGTGAAGCAAACAGAACAAACAATAGGAAATATCAGCCAGAAGAGACTCCGTATGTTGTAAGACTGATGTATGTAAGAACTGTTTTGACCTGTAGGTGCATATTTCTGTCTGTGTATGTTGTATGTTCATGAACAGGCTGCGGTCGGGAACATATAAGCTCGCTGTTTGGACTTTAATTTATTGACAAACACATCTCAAGTTGCTGCTTTTAATAAGCTCCGAGAGCTGTGGCTGGAGAAACGCCGCACGCTCATTGTAATTATTCTATAACCACCACTGGATTCCTTTGATTTATGTAGTAAATGCGTTTTTAATAAAAGTGCAAGAGGAGAGAAAGGAGAGCAACAAAAAGACATAAGAGGAGGGACGAGATGAGAAGGCAGGCGAGATGAAGAGCAGAGAAGATGAGATGTTGACTCTCAGTATTAGTCAAAGATAAATCACATTTTTCTTTCTTCCTCAAAACACTGTACTGAAAGAAAGAAGAAAAGAAAAAAAACCCTCACTGTCCAACAGTGGAAGTAGGCTAAGCCATCACGGCTGTCTTTTATCAGAGACAAAACTAATACCCTTGATTCAAAGTAACAGCAGAGTGGTCATTAGGGTATTATATGTAGCCTAAAGCAATGGTGTCAGCTTCCCTATGTTAATGGGCCCATGCCCTGGAAAAATTAGCATGGAGCTCTCTGGGGCACAGAGGAGATCACCTTGCTCTCCTGCTCTCCACTGTTGTTCTCATTAAATATAAAGAGTAGAGCTCATCGCCATTTTTAAACCTGTGACACCTGCATTTGTACTGCGATTGCAACGGTGGATGCAAAGTTGCAACGTATGGAATTGTTTCAGTGGACTGGCTCAAAAAAATTGTATCGTCACCCATTTTTCCTCCCATGAAACCGACTCTGATACCTGAACTTAGTATCAGCTGATTGCGAGCGCTGATCTGAGACAAGCGTGGTAAAAACATCATTATTGTTTTTAAACAGCTGTATACTATTAACGCTGTATGGATGCGATGTGATTACTCTCATTGTCGTATGGCCTGGATCAGGTTTTTTAAAAAAAATGTGTGCATATAATTTCTTAACCCTGAAACAGGACCGTGCTACTTCAAAGCAGTGTTCCATTTCGGAGCTAACAAATTACGATTACGATCAGTGCGTAGACTGATTGTGTGATTTTTTTTTAAATGATTATTTTCTTACTGAGAAAGCTGTAATGTTTCAATTTGTATGCCATCCCCTGAAGTTTACACATGTACATGGCTCTTTTCTTATATACTATGGTGCTTTGTATCCAGTGATGGAAAGTACCTAACTACTCAAGTATTGTTCTTTGATCACATCTGAGAGGGAAATA
Source organism: Lutjanus campechanus (assembly GCA_027495735.1). Taxonomy (NCBI): domain Eukaryota; kingdom Metazoa; phylum Chordata; class Actinopteri; order Lutjaniformes; family Lutjanidae; genus Lutjanus; species Lutjanus campechanus. The sequence continues at coordinate 21,152 of JAJHUR010118913.1, forward strand.
TTGTACTTTTTACTGGGGTTGTTCCAGTACTGGTGTCAGTATTGAATGCCATCTGATGTAATGTAATTTATCAGCCCCCAAACCGGACTCTGCTACTTCTCAGCATTTTTTTTTTACCTCAGCCAATACAATAATAATGTTAAAGAAAAACAGATTGATATTGATATTTATTTCGTTTTTTATTTTGAACACACTGGTATTAGATCAGTTTTCTGTATCAGCCAAAATGCAAAGTAACCAGGAGTAGCTGAAATTAAAAATCTATTTTTCAAGAGTGCCCTGGCCAAGACAGGCAGCATAAGACAAATGTAAAACAATATGTAAAAAAAAAACCACAAAAAAACCAAACAAACAACAGAGAACAGATTACTGAATTCGAAGATATCAAAAACACTTAAAACACTGAAAACATCTACAGCCAGCTGTTCCTTTTTGCAAGTCATTTAGAATCACTTTAAAAGTGTCCAATGAGACCATATCCCAAAGATTCAGGTGATGTTGCCGCTGGGGGAGCAGCATACTTAAATATCTCTTTTACTCTTTCACAATATTCATCTGACACATATCTGTGCTTGTTGCTTTACAAAAAATGAGATTCAACAACCAAAACATGTGATAAGCTGACAAAATATGATGTATTGTTATAAATGAATTATCCTACAGTATATAAAGTAGTTAAAAATAGTTGTTAATTAAGTATTACTACTACCAACCCAACCCTTAATCTATTATTACTGCAATATTTTACATAACATTACACTTAAGGGGTGGACAAAAGCTGCAGCGCTTTGTATTATGCCTATATTGTCTTATTTCTTTGTTTGTTAGATAAGCATTTATATACATGTCCAATTGTCCTCTGCACTTATCTGCCTATACTTATGAGTATCTTTGTGTTATAATTGGACAAATAAAGTAGACTCTCTTGCTCGTAGGCTCAAGTCTAAATTATTGAGCCCAGACTTCAACTGTTAAGACTGTAAGATGAACACTTTGTAGCACGATTCAGAAGCACTACAACTGTCTCTGCATGTGTTGTGCGTGTGTGTTTGTGTGTGTATTTCATGGCACAAGCAGCATGGGGGACCTCAGTGTTTGTGGCTGAGATATTGCATGTCCTTGGCTTGTAGATGCTGTGTGGAAGAATGGAGTTTAAGTGTCTGTGTGTGGTATCGGTGCGTGTTTGTGGACGTCTGAGTGTGTGTGAATATGAGTTGCAGAGTGAATATAGATCAGTCTCCCAGAGGCTAAGTGAGATGGCTGCTGTAATATCCCCCAATTACACACAGATCAGCCCCTGACCAACCACCCACTCCTGTCACTGGTCATCACATACCGAGCATGAGTGTGTGTGTTTATGTGTGTGTGTGTGTGTGTGTGTCACACAGAGGAGTTTGGGGATAGAAGGTGTAAATGTATGCACTCTGAGTTAGCGTGCTAAAACCAAACCATGGAAAGCTAAATGTAAGATGGCAGCACTGATATAGCTCTCCATAGTAATCAGTCCATTACAAGAAAAAGGTGTGTGTGTGTGTGTGTGTGTGTGTGTTCATTTTATGTGTGCATCTGAGGCAGTGTCTCATGAGTGTCTTTGCATATACATGTACAG